>JAFMSR010000010.1:25688917-25858917 GCA_022818135.1 Saxidomus purpurata | reverse complement strand
GTGTTAATGTTTTAACGTTTTTACGATTGTTAAAAGCTATTTCCATATTAAATATTGCTATTTAATTGTCAAACGTGCGATAATACCATTATGCGGCTGCCACAGTTGATATAATTTCAAAAATTTTGATCTAATTTATGATACGGTAAGTGTTTTTTGAGAGGAAGGTTACGGTACAACATTCTCAGTCCATATATTTTGATGAGATTAATCGGTGTTGTGATACCGTTTAGAGTGTGATAACACTGTTTTTATTATTTTGTAATGCTGTATGATTATATGCCTTAGCCTGTAACTCTTGGCTTATTTCTTACACCTGAACTGACTTTACATTGAATGTACATAGGACAGACAGACATAAGTGAGTTACTAAAAACTTGCTTGATCGTTTCAATATTAGTTCCTGAAGCTACATTTCCTTGCCACGAAATCACATTTATTTTTTCTTTTATCATTAGGGTGATGGAGTTCTGCAAGAAAATGACATTTTTGACCAGGGCATCTGAAATAGTTAATAAGATGTTCTAGGTTTATAGAATGCATAATTATTCAAGTACTTAAAAACAATTCCATTATTCCAATGTGTGTGGTCATTTTGTTTAGACAAACAAAGCGAAACAGGTTACAATGTACATTTTACGAAGTGAAGTATGAATAAAATGACAGTAATGGTTTGGTGATACTGCAATATCGAGAAGTCAGCAGTTTGAATTTCAAGTGCTGAATCTACTCCAGATATTGTAGAAACTTACGTTATAGTATCTGGATGCGGTGACCCGTACATGATCTCATGTGAAAGGTGCACTGCGGTTTTGAGTCCTATTTCTGGTTTCTATTTTCCACGACTACTTTAAGATTTGTTGACGTCATTTTATGTGATTATATATTTGTCTGTGTCTTTAACGCAGCCAACAGTGTTCTTGTAACCAGCAACAGATATTTTTTCGCTAAGCAGTCGTAATTTTACGCTTTATACGTCCTCATTTTTTATAGGAGGGCATCTACATGGTGAGACGCTTTTAGTTTGTAACAATTACTGGCAGCTTTTAGAATCTTATGTTTTTACGGAACTACAGCACTGTCGAACTGGAAAAGAAAGTGACATAGTCACTCAAACAGTAACGCTTATCATAACATACTTGCATTTACTTTGGCCTAGATATAATTTGTTAATTTCTATTTACTAATTTGATTCATTGAGTTAATCATGCGCACTAGTAATAGTTTTTTTTCTGAAGGCAGCTAAACGGTGCAATGGTTTACGTGTATAAGGTAAACATGGTGAATTTGAACGGTACAATTTGATATAATGATTATAAAGTTACGACATTTATATAAAAAGACGAAAACATTGATATTACAACTTCTTGCTCATTTGTTACCAATCATTGGCACGGGAAGCGCGTGTATAGGTTAACTGATACGACGTAAGCACCATGTGGCAGAAAAAGTGTCACAGCCAGGGCCAATACACGCCACAAATTTACTATAGGTTTGTATAGGAGCGCTGTCATTAACTCGCGATAACATTTTAACTAATAAAGTTATTTTAAAATCACAAACGGGATGATAAAATATAACATTTCCCCTTTTTAATGAATATTTTTTTATTTTTCTGAGACTTTATTTCTTTTGGTCTTTTTTAACTTAAAAACTCTACTCGTCGTTTTACTATATAATATATAGTAAAACGCCCAAAATGTCACAATTTGAAGTGAAAATTTTGCAGCTTATCTTCAATTTGTTCAAAAACTATAACACTTATTTTAGAATCACAAACGGTATTGAATAAAACAATCATTCTCCATTTAAGTGATATATTTTATATAAAAATAAAAGAAAAGAAGAGGATGGTCTTTTTTTAAGGTTTTGTTTAACAGGTATATAATTTCATTTTTACGATCGGAGCTCGGTTGCTTCCGTAATGCTGGCCGAACACTTCCGAATGATTGATCTAACTGCTTCAGGCCATCGATAAGTTTTATGGCCGGACATTACGTAACATTTACCATGATCTTTAAAACGTTGTATATTGGGTTTTGTTTTACATTAAAATGCAAACTGGGTTAGAATCTTCAGTTTTTTGTTCATAAAAAGGCAAAACCTTTCATTGAAACCGGATATACATGATATCGTCTTTATAGCGAGGATCCATGAAATTTTCAGTATAATTATCAATAATATTATTTAGCTTTTGATGTTAATTTGCAACACATAAAAGATTCACTATGCATGCATTTTTATTTCGAAACACTTGCAGGGGTACTTTATATTTTGTTTACATTTCTCTTTGTCTCGAGTGAAAGGCAAGAATTCGCTCCGCTGAAATTGGTTTCATTTTATAGGTGTCAACATAGAGTTTCTTCCAGACTAAAGCTAGTTTATCATAATAAACAGGTCAAAACCAGGTAGTCTTATTACTCGTATCTTTTGTCTTTCATTTCTTCCCGAAGAAATAAGCTGATTATTACATTAACAAAAAGAGAAGAAAAAAGAAACACGCAAGGTTTGATCTGTGTGCAGAGTATTAAATGACAAAATCTGTAAAATGTAACAGGTATTATTCTACTGCAGAAATGGAAAAGTTTTTTTCCTACAATAAATCCTTATTTCTTCTAAAATGTTAATTATATTTTCAAGCCATGTGATGAAAAATCACATACTTTTTAAGGCATTCAACATCAAGCGTTTACTAGAGTATGTAAAATATATTTGATATTCTGAAAGGAAACTGATCTATTTCTCAAATTAAAAAAGTCTACCGAAATCAAATGTCAGTCTTTATCAGATCAGGAATAACACTGATTAGGAATTTAAGATCGCAAAATAAAACAAGTTGACGTACTATTTACCGGGGACATGTAGGTCCATCTATTTACGTTTCTAAAGCACACCATACTTTTGCAACAGACTTGCCGTGTGCGTCTGTACTTGAAAATAACAGGTCTACAATTTTAAACAATTCTCACGAGCAAACGTTACGCACGTGTAAAGGGATTAGCCGATTATGGAAAAATCAAGTGCACACTAGATTCATTCTCATTATTATGTCAAAATTCACGAATTTTGTAGCTTTTGAATTATTCTGTGACTATTTTTATGACTGATGATGCGACTGTAATGAAATAGTGCTCACTAGTTAAAACATTACTTTTATTATTATTAATTGCAAGTAATGTGAATGATAATGCTGAATTTTCTTTATCTTCTGGTAGAAATGATAAAAATTAAAACATAAGATTTTCACAAAAGTTACGCGTCAAGTTCAATATCTCCCTTAGGCAATATTCCAGTACAATCGATAATCAATGATTTATGACCCTGACCGTTATTTACGGATATTACCGAACCGTAGTTGTTTCCGTAAACTCCTAATCCCCAAAACTTATCGATTGCCTGCTGATATACGCTTGACACTTTTTCTGCCGTATGCTTGTAACACACATTTACATGTAAGATAGATATTCGAAAAGTTTGTACGTTGTATACTGCTTGAATTTTATGTCAACTTTTGTAAGATATATATTTATATGAATATTCAATATCGAAAAAAAGTATGCATTCAACAGTATTTCTGTCAATATTTTGTACAAGAAATATATGGGGTTTCTTTTGCATACACTTTGTGATGCATTTTAAATTTATATACACTGTGGTGAAAATATTTATAGTTTCCGTCGGCAGCAACACACGCATCGTGCAAATGTACCGGTTACTGATTCATTTGATAGTTGTGCTGATAACCAGTTACAAGTTTGATAAAAGTTTTATATCTTGCACCACCTCTTGTATTTGAATTTTACTGTTCCGCTGTCTCGACTTTGTGTCTTCATACTCCGTTCTTGTCTGATGAACTGATTTTGCTTCATGAACACCGTTTCGATCCTGCTGTGAAGATTTATCAAAGAAACACCAAGATCAGGATTCCTGCACTTCCATAACCCATAATTCTTTTGCACTGCTTCGTATGAATAAAAGGAGAAAAATATCACAGTAAATTTAAACTTGAAGACAAGTTTTTACTGCGTGACCATTACTTAAAAGCCAAATTGCTTTTTTACGTACATAATGTACATAACGTCAACTAAGTCTGAAGAAAGAAATTAGAGAAATTCGTGATCAAAACAAATCTAAGTACGTTTATACTCCTTTCGTACGAGATTAGAATTAAACTTTCAATATGTGTTCTCATGAGAAACTTCCAGGCAACCCATTATATATTTTAATTTTCGGTCATTAGTTACAAGGTAGGCCATAAAAACCAGATCACCATACTAAATAATAGAATGCATGGGAAACACAAACACACGTAACGCTTTTATGGACCAAGAGCATCCTCTAAGATATGATAAGAACACTTTTCAAGAACTTAATTTTTGTTCCCTAACTTATACCTTTATAACAGGCTAGGTGTATGTTCCAGTAATCGTGTATTTAAGAAGATTTACGATAGAATTACGGAGCATCCTTAAAACGTAGCAGGTATAAATCCATTCACTGATCTACAATAAAGAAAACAATAATGTGAATGCAAACTTTGTGAAGTCTTACTTTTAGATAAACTAGAAATTTGTTATATAACGATAAAATTACATGATTTCCGTCATATCAAAATATCTATTGATATTTATTATTAAATGGCGTACTTGTAATACCCGTGCATAGATCAGATTAATGTTTGTCGTTGCAACGAGGCTTTATTGATAAAAGGACCAAGTTGTTTCTGAACAGTTGTTTTTAAACAATTTAAGACAAAGGTGTTTCCGAGGCAACAGTACAAAACATAGCTGTTTTTGAACAGTACAGAGCCTTACTTGCTTTAACATTAATAAACCTAGTTGCTTTAATAGGAAATGGTCAGATGAAAAGTGTAACAGAGGTATAAGAAATAAAATGATTTATTGGCAAGTACACAAAATGTCACCGTATCAAATTTACTGGTACCCGAGGCAAGTCTAAAACGTTTTAAAATATCAAAAAAGTACAGAGCCATGTTAGAAAGAATATCACAAACGTTACTGCGATTTTCATACTTCATACAATTGTGAAAGCACTGAAAATGTATTCAATTAAAATTTGACAGTTTTGTATGAATTATGTCAATATTTTCAATCCCGCTCAGCATCCACTTTGAGCACTTTAATATCTGTCGTGTCTAATTATCGGAAAATGTCTAGCTGACAATTATATTTTAACGACAAGCGATATGTTCAAAACTGTTAACAGCAACAACATGGGAGGGTACATACTGACCATATGTATAGAAAATATACATACAACTAAGCTCAAATGTACCTTTCAGGTAAAAGCACAACCGACTTAAAACTATAACGATATCTTATCACTTTTTATATAGCTCTTTCATAGATAAATTTCAGCTTTACTGAAATCGTATATGTATAGCAAATATACATAGAACTAAACTCAAATGTACCTTTCAGGAATAAAGTGCAATTGATGTACACCTATAACGATGTCTTATAACTTTTTTATAAAGCTCTTTCATAGATAAAGTTTCAGCTTTTCTGAAAGTGTATTACTTCGTCACATAAACAAAGTTGACATGTTTGTTGGTGTAGTGTTAATGTTTTAACGTTTTTATTGCGGGCCGCAGCAGCGGCCCGCTATATTTAATACGTGGTTGGAAAATGTAACATGTAGGTGAAGTAGTGTATAGTTCTTTATTTAACAAAATGTGATGAAATGAATGGAAATACGATAAAGAATGAGTTAAACCACTGTTCATTGTGAAGCTTTAACATTGTCAAAAAGTTGATATTTCTATCTTTTATCCATGTAAACGTCAAACTATTTTATATGCTTATGTAACGTTTGATAAGTAGTGAAAAGTTTTTATAGTCCGGCTAGTATAAAAACCGATATCGGTCAAACATGCCGGTTTTTTCCGGTATCGGGTAAAGTGGATCCATTACGTTACTATGACTCGATTTTTATGATTTAAAATTTACAATCACACTTCAGTTTGTTTTTGAATGAAAGTATCACTATACAGTCACTGACAGTCTATTTTAATCAGAAATGGCATGTTAGAGCAATAAAGTGACAGGTAGCCAAAGTTTACTAACTGGCCGGGATGCACTTTCCATTTTTATCAGACTGGTTTACATTTCGAATTATCAGAGTGGTCTACAGTAATAAACTGACAGGTAGCCAAAGTTAAGTAATTGGTCGGTATGCACTTTTAATTAACGAGACTTTTCAGTAATCGTGAAATTATGCGTTGTTTTGTTTACAAACATTTTGACTGCAAACGATTTTGTGAGGATAGAGGCAGGAATAGTATTGTACATTCACCTTATTGGAACATAGTGTAGAACATATTATAAAATTGCTGCGTTTACTTGTGTTAATTAACGCTTAATGAAAATAGGGATCGTATATACAATCTAATAAATCCTGATGAAAAAAAAACGGAAAGAGTGTAACGATCATTTAAAGCTTTTTCATGAATAATCTTTGGTTATCCTTTTAATTAAGAAATGATACACTGAAAATGAGTAACAGTTACTTAATTGTAAATACACAAAGTTGAAACCAGATAGTCAAGTATTTGCTTTCCATGAACCTAGAATATAAATTTATTCCGTCTATGTTATAAAGTCTATAAAGTTTATTTGCATCTCCCATTTCAAAATATTAACATGAAAGCTTTGTTTCTAGGCCCGCTGTGATACGTAGTATCACAGTTTTTCTTGTGATTATTTGTTTTTAAGAGGAAGTTTACGCTACAAACCTTTCAGTCCATATACTTTGATGAGATTAATTGGCGTTCTCAGCTAAAGCTGGAACTGGTAATACTGTTTACGTTTGATGACGCAGGTTTTAATACTTTGTTAACTCTTACGATTTATGACTTAAAGATATTTCATCCGACAGCAACTGGCTCATGTGAGATGTAAAGTCTGTGTTTTTTAAAACCCCTTTCCCTGTACCATGAATACTCTAAGATATATTGACGTTATATGTGATGTAATTGTCAATGTTAAATATCGCACACGAGACTAGCGCATCTTTTGTGAAATAGTTTTGCGTTTAGTAGTTGTGAATATGGTCCTGTTTATAATAATAAGCCGTTGGCAGGTTTTAAGAATCTTGTGTTACGGTACTGCTGAACCGGAAAATTCAGCTAGACATTCTATTATTGACATTTGTTATAACTTAATTTGTTAATTGTTATACAGGTGCATAATAATGTTTGCATGTACTAATGAAAGAAATGGTTGAGTATAACTTATTTTCTTTTACTTTTCTAAACATTTTTCATGTTTTTAAGAACATTTTCTTGACCATACATTTTCTGGTCATTTTAGAGCAGTATTATAGCTAGATTCATTTTAATTGCCATGCGTCAACCAATGAACGTTTAGGTTACCATTGGCAAATAAATATTATAAATTATGCACCGGTATAACAATTAATAAATTAAGTAATAACAAATGTCAATAATAGAACGTCTAGCTGATTTTTAAATTTTAGGACTACTTTAGAGGTATGTTTCTGTAATATTCGGAATTGCTAAAGCGTACATAAACCAGAAATGCCGTCTCCCTTATTTTGTTCATCGAAACATTATGTAAAGATGTGTTTTGTTTTCGTGCTTACACTTCGTGGTGCATTTTATATTTTCAACATTGTTGTGAAAATAACTTATTTCAATCAACAGTTTCCGTCGACATCAGCACAAATACAAGGCCAATGTACAGGCTACTGATTGATTTGATTGTTGTTCTGATAACCAACTCCAAGTTTTATAAAATTTTATATCGGGCACCACCTTGTATTTGCATTTTATTGTTTCGTTGTCTGGGCATTTCGTCTTCAAACTTCGTTCTAGTCTGATGTACTAATTTTGCTTCCTAAACACGGCTTCGATCGTGCTGTGACGAATTACCAAAGAAACACATAGTATCACTGCCTAGTATGAAGAATGGAGAACAAAATCACATATAAAATTGAATTCAAAGACGGATTTCAACTACGTGACCATTATCTATACACCAAACTGCTTTGTTAGGTGCATCAACTAAATCTGGAAGAAATATAGATTAGAGAAATACATGATGAATTCTTAAGTTTCAGTGTGTTTTTATTTCTTTCGTACAAGATCAGAATTAAACTTTCATTATGTGAACTTAGAGAAACTGTCAGACAACCCAAATGTATATTTCAGTTTTCGAGAATTAGATAATTGCAAGGTAGGTAATAAAAATCCGAAGATCACCACACAGAAATAATAGGAGACTAGATATAGCTGCATAGGAAGATACTGATACAGGTAACGCGCTTATGGACGAAGAACATCACTCTTAGATATGATAAGAAAACATCTCAAGAACTGTACTGACTTTTTTGGTTCCCTAACCTAAACATTTATATCAGATTGAGCGTATGTTCCGCCCAAGTACAAAATAAATCTTGCATTTAAGACGGTTTACGATAGAATTACGAAGTATCCTTAAAACGCAGCAGGTATAAACTCAGCCACTGATTTACATCAATAAACAAAACAAATACTATGAAAGCAAATATTGTGAAGTCCTACTCTTAGATTATTCGTATTTTGTTACATGAAGAAAACGGTACTTGTTTCCAGTCTTATCAAACTATCCGCATAGAGCTATGTTTTAAAGACGTGATTGAAATACCCGAACAGAAAGAAGATATAGCAGATCGGATCAATGTTTCTCGTTTTGCAAATTTACTATTCATAATTCTAATTTAAGGTTTATTTTCGATTGCGAAAAACAAGTTTTTAAAAGTGGGATTAAGCGCTCTCGAGACTCACTCCAGATAGTATCAAAACTATCGCATTGATACTGTTTGTAATTGAACTTGGGAATTTTTGGTCCTGTGGCGAACGCGCTACAACTGCGTCTGCACGAGAGGCTCTCATATAAGAAGGACCGATTTGTCCACGAACAGTTGTTTCTAAACAAGACAGATGTTGCCGAGCCTTATCAGCGTGGCTTTTGAACAGTACATAACTCAGTTATTTTAGCAGTAGAAAATCGAGTGGATTTTTATCGAAAAGGTCAAACCCTACTTGTCTGAACACTCAAAAACCTAGATGATTTTGTATAATTATTTCTGAAAGATGCAGTTTGGAGTAGAGTTTGGCAAGAAATGAAACGACTTTAAGCGTAAGTACACAAAAGGTCAGCCGTACTAAAGTTTATTGGTGTCTGAGTTATGTATTATAGCTTTAAAATGTTTTAAAAGTACACAGCCCCATAAGAAAGAATTTCATATGGTATCACTGAGAATTCTAACAATATTTTTGCACTTCAGTCTTTTGCAACGCCTGAGTAAATTTTCAATTGACGTCAGATTTGTGTCAAAATTTTAAACCGTACGAGGCTTCCAGATTTGGCCGCAACATTAATATACTTTGATGTATGGTCTGAAATTTCAATAATTTTAGTAATGGCAAATGTAGGTTATAGACAATTTTAACCTTATTTTAAACTATATATTTTTCAATCTACAAAATGGTCAGTAGCGAAAACGAACGTACAATAAAACAGAAAGAGAAATCATACTTTTTCATCGATAGTCTTGTGTATGTACCATACACCTGCCAAATGAACTTAAATCGCCCTTCGCGACAGTTTAATGTGTATATAAAAGATACAGAAAATTAGACTCAAAATCTTAACATCAAATCTAATGGCGTCTTATCACTTTTACAGATAAAGGTTAAGATATTCTGAAAGTCTATCACTACTTCCCATAAATTATGATATATTTTATTTGGTTAATAAAATTTAGGTGTTGTGTTGGTCTAGTGTTAATGTTTTAACGTATTTATGATTCCATATCAAAAATTGCAATTTAACTGTGAAAACTCCTATACAGCTATTATGAGGTTGCCGCAGTTGATATCAATTCACAAATTTCGATCTAATTGATGATACAATAAGTGTTGTTTGAGAGGGAAGATACAGTTCGCAATTCTCAGTCTATATACTTTGATGAAATTGATCGGAGTCAGTCATAGCTAAAGTTGGGCCCCCTTTCCAGTACAACTTTGTCATTTTCTATACGTTAACTTTTACGATGTATTAGATACAGGTACATCATCGGACAGCAACTGATCTTAACATAACATATATTGAAAAGATAAGACGAAATGTTTTTGGACCAAAAATCCTATTTTCCCGATGGTGGCAGTAATTTTTGGAAACGTGGTGTAGTATTTAACTGACAGTATTGTTTCTATGATATAGAGAATTGCGTGGTGCACTGAAGTAGTGTTAATTTCAAACTTTAATTCTACTCCAGATGTTGCAGAAATTAGCATTACATAATCTGGACCGGGTGACCCTTAAAGATCTCATGTGATATACATGCAGCATGTGTTTTCTATCCTTTTTTTCTGTTGCACGAGTACTCTAAGATATATTGACGATATATGTGATGTATTTGTCAGTGTTTAATATCACAGACAGCAATATCGCCTCTTTTATATAATATTTTTGCGCTCAGCAATTGTGTGTTTACACTTCGTGTCTAGGAGGGTGATGCACAGTGAGACTTGATTATAACAATCGGTGGCAGGTTTTGAGAATCTTGTGTTATTATGGTACTGCTGAACTGGAAAAAGCAGCTAAACATTGTCATACTGACATTGGCACTTACATCAATTGTAAATTATTATGGAATGGCTTAAATGAACATCAATCTTATTTTTTTACACCGAAACAATATTTAAAGATGCGTTTTGTTTTCTTTCATACATTTTGTGGTGCATTTGAAATTGTTCCACATTATTGTAAAAATAACTTATTTGAATCAACAATTTCCGTCAATAGCAACACATGTACTGGGCAAATTTATCGGCTACTGATTCGATAGCTGTTTAATAGTTGTTTTAATAGCTAAATACAAAATTTATAAATTTCTGGCACCGCCTTCTCGCAGTTCCAATTGTCTCACTATCTCGGCGTTGTGTCTTTATACTTCGTTCTTGTCTGATGTACTGATCTTGCTTTCTGAATACGGCTTCGATACTGCCATGACTTATTACGTAAGAAACGCACAGATCAGACTCCTACGTTAACAAAAGGCATGCTGCACTGCTTTGTATAAACATTCTGTATTTTTTTCTAATATAAACTCATTTTAGTTGATAGTCGGTTAAAATATACAATTTAAAGTTAATGTGTCACGCCTACTTAGCAACACATATCGAGATAAAACATCTCGAACGAAGAAAAGTCTTCAAAGATATTATTTCGTAAACATTAAAAATTAAACTGGCACTTTTGTTTTAGAAGTGTAAATGATGATTTTACATGAAACAACTTTATAACATAGCGGTAATAGATCAAGTGACTGATTCATATCAACAAAGAAGGAAACAGTGTAAAGTGAAAACTGTCGGATAAACAAGTTTGTTATTTATGATGAAAATTACATGTTTGCAGTCTTATCAAAAAGATCTGCCGATAGCTATGTTTTAAGTTGCTCTCGTAGGAGGAAATTTTTATAACATCAATTCAATGCAGAAATATTGCTGATTACGAATAATATGCGATTAATTTAGCATGAAGAGGCTCTGTTATCATACCGACCGAGATTATGAACAGTTGTTTCTAAACAATGTAGAAAAGAATTAGTTTCTGAACGGTTAAATCTGTGTTAAGTTCTGAGCATCACAAACTCGAAATAATGCTGAGCTTTGCAGTCTGTAATAGAATTTGTGTAGTAAAAAGTCAAATGATGACTTAAAAAGAGAAATAGAGAACAGACCCACATCTGAAAACTTAAGAAATTAAACTTTCATTGACTCTTTAAAACAAACGCAGCTACTTAACTTACCGGTATCACAATTTAGTCATTTGCACCAAGTGATAATTATTTGACAGCCGGTTGTTTTAATGAACAATGACAAAATTCGCTACCATATTCAGCTTTTACTTTTGAGTACACCATTAGGTTGATCATAATGCTTGGTAATGACAAATCTAGATATTTGAACAAACTGCATGTTTGTATGACAAATTTGATGTATTCGATTAGAAAACTTAACGGGTACTTACCCCGGACAAAGCAATGTCTACTGTGCCCTTTATTTACTTTGTTTCCCTTCCTTTAAAGGCTTGATTAGTTCATTCTTGATGTATTTTTTCAAAAATAAATGTTCAGATTTTACTACTCCTTAAAACTCTATACACATAATACAAATTAATTGGGTTTAAGAACTTGGCATATTTATCTTATATTTTAACGTTTTCACAATTGCTTAAATCAATTTCCACATTAATTGTCGAAACAGCGATAAAACCATTATGGGGTTGCCAAAGTAAAAATAATTTCTCAAATTTATGACGAAATAAGTATTTATAGAGGAAAGGTAAAGTAAAATTTTTTGAGTTTCATAGCTTCGTCGAATAACCGCTATTTTTGTTTTATTTGATAAGTTTGATTATATTGTATAGAGGATAATTGTTGGTTTCGGTGTTATATCACGTTATAATTTCACTGAGTGGGCACCAAAAGTGATATTTTCACGAGTGGCGCAGCCACGAGTGAAAATAACTACCTTTGGTGTTCACGAGTGAAATTATTGTCATATTACATCGATACCAACAATTTTTCTGTTTATATTATATCTCAAACTCTACGTTTGTTGAGTTTATTTTGAAAGAATGTCAAACATCGCGGGAAACATCATTTGAAAAACATGACGTCATTTTAACGACGTCATCGTCGTATGGTTTCCAGCTTTCATTACGCTCGATATATTTTTTTACGTAAATCCGGGTAACATATTTTGATAATTTTCACTGAGTGGACAGTGAGTTTATCAGGATGTAATCCACCGTTATAATTCGATAAGATAACCACATATAAACATAAAATAAAATGCTATATATGTTAATGTCCGCTTTCTTAATTGAAGATGTTTCACCGGGCAATGATGTATCAACTGAGTGTTTTCATACTTTGTTTTTTGTCTGATTTAGGCGTCGTCCCTGTTGTAAAGACTAACCCAAAAACACCTTAATCAGACCCTTTTTTAAAAATCATTCCTACATTACACAAGGCGTAAGTCATCGGTTGTTTTGCTTCGTATGAACATTGTATGCCACTTTTACATAGCGTCCTTGTTGATATACGAGGCTCTCAAATAATGTAGAGTTCATGATTATTATGCAGCCTGGTGATCAGAACGGCAAAAAATACACATCTCTAACATGATTTCAACCATGTGACTTCAATTTAAAAACCAAATTACATGATATGTACACGAAGACAACTTAATCGGAAAGACAGGCACATTTAATTTTTAAATTAAAGAAGTTTGTGGATCAGACTGACTTTCGACGTGTGACAAAGTTTCATAAAAATCCTTGAACAGAAATATTACAACATCATCTTCATACTTTCCAGACAATGCTCGTATATCAATTTGGAGTAATTAAGTTCTAGGCAAGCAAAACATCTTAATAGACAAAATACAATTTTGGCTTTGGTTGCGTGGGAAAACTCAGATTGAAGCAGCACATTTTTGTAAGAAGACTATCTTCTGATATATAAATTTGTAGATGTTTTAAGAACATAACTTTGTCTCTATAACCTGTATATTTAATACTGGTACTGTTCGTACGTTTTTTTCCAGATACAAAAATAATCTAGTGTAAAAGTAGGTTTATGCTCGGATTGCGAAGATGCCTTATAGCGTAGCAGGTCTAGATCCAGCAACTGATTTGCATCAATCAAGAAGATATTGTGAAAGCAAAGAGTCAAACCGGTAGATAAACCAGAATTTGTAACATAAAAATAAAATGATATGTTTGCAGTTTTATCCAAAGATCCGCCGATAGCAATGTTTTAAGATGTATGTGTAATACCCTTGCAGAGCGAAGATCAAATCAATTATTTTTTTAAAATTTTGCTGATTAAGAAAGATATATTGTATTGTTGAAATATTGTGCTATGAATTCAGAATGACCGAGTAATTTTGGAACAATTTCTGTCTAACCCATGGTCATTGTTAGTTATTAAATGTACAAATCCTCGCTATCATCGAACATCTAGTGCTTTGTTTTAAATTTTGTGGTCTGTTATAGAATATTTACAATAGACGGAATCACTTGAAAAATATATACACGTAAGTCGGAATCTGAGGTTTTGTCATTGTTTGACCCGGGGACTAGCATACCACATTTCAAACACTGCAGACAATGTAACTGTGCTGATAAGTTGATAACAACTGTAAACATGCGCTATGGGAAGAAGTGCAAGACATACCAGACCAATCTTCTGTTTGAATGTCGCACACGATAAGAACATAGTACATATAAAAACAGTATATACAACTTCAAACAATTGCAGAAAGGTCCATAGCTTACAGGCGCTATTTCACAATTCTTTCGTGGACTGGGTTTTAGATATTACTGCGCTATTTACCAAAAAATAAATTTCTTCGCAAAAAAAAATTACGTACGTTCCGGAGAGTGAACTCCAGTACACAATTCTTTCGTGGACTTGTTTTAGAAATTACTGCGCTGTTAGCTAATTACGGAGTCACCGAAAAGTGAGTGGCCGATAAGTGTGTTTTTAATTTTTTCACTTCTTTTAAAGACTACAATCATTACCAAATTAAAAACAAAACAAAAACTAGACTACGTACAACAACTTCGTAAAAACTATACGCTAAATACTTCAATTCTCAGGTTTATTGACATTTTACAAAAAAAAAATCTCACAAACAGTTTCTACAAATTCGCCTTCAAATCTAACAAGGTATGCACACGTGCTCAACAATAACTAGCATCTGCAGTCAAAATACTTTTGAGAACAATCTGAAAACTGTTTCTAAGATGTATATTTCGACTCTTACGTCTTCAACTTGATCGCTGGTAAATGTTCTGAAATGAAGTAATCAATGCATCGGAAATGGTATCGGTAAATAAACAAGCTGTAAAATCAGAAGCACCGTTTCATCACTTCACTTCAACAACAAACATCTGGAACATTTTGTCTGAAAATCTGTAGAACATTTAGTCATACAAACAACAAACTATTTAGTTTTTCCACACATAAGTTATATAATGTGAGAATGTTCTACTTTTTCAGTAGATCTGTAATTTTCCAAAGTTTACATAGACACAAAGACACTAAAAACAGTGAGATAGTGTCGACTCAGAATGCCAGTAAAAGACTTCAAATTAAAAAACACAATATATTTTAATTTGATGACTGCGCTACATTTAAGCGTTTTTATTTTTTATAATAAATAAATGATTACATGTAACAATGCCTGCAATTAAATCAAGATAAGAACTGTTTGTCAGTGGTTGTCAAGGTGTACAGACACATTTCCAGGAGATCTGACTTTAAAATTCAGGAAATCGTATGAAAACTCAGGAAGTAAGTTAAACAAGGTTTTGTAGAAAAAAATAATAGTAAATCCTCTTTTCAAAGCTCATATCAAGGATATTGTCCTATTTCTCTACAATATCTTGGGTAGATTTATCATTTTTGATATATGAAGCAGAAATCTCTTGCAGATAATGTAAGTTTCGCTAAAATATGGAGACCTGGTTTGATTCTAAGAAAGATATGGCATGCAATGTACTTGACATAAATTGAGCAAGTTTCATTCTAAACAATTTGAAACCTGATTCTTAACGGTTTAACTGTAGTCTCCTTAGAATATTTAACTCTAGTGACTGAATTGCGATTTAGATGTTGCCAGATAGTTTCGAGCATAAATGTGTTCCGCAGGCCACATCTACTAAAACATGGCTTCTTGTGCTGTTTTGCCATACGGAATAAATGTATAATATCAATATTGTTCAAGTTCTATTAAATATAGATAGGTTAAATAAAAGCGTTTCAAACCGAGCCCTCATGTGACTTTACTCTCCGACAAAACTGCTTGGACATTTTTTGCACTAAATAAGGTAAACGTTGCTGTTTGGTACTTGGTCGATATATGAACATGTGTATACAGGAATTTATGTATGTCATAAGACAACAATAAAGTTTATTGGATGGCATTATTGTTTTGCAGAATCTTTATCGAGTAAAGGCATGAGGGAAACCCTGCTAATGAGGAATATAAATAGTTTTGTGTCATAAAACTGTTGGTTATGAATTATACCGCTTCATATAAAACTGCAAAAAGAATCTTAGGTTTTTATGAACACTTTTACATCATGCATTCTATCAATGATATGCCAACTGAACAAAAGTCGAACATTGCAAGTATGCCATTTATTTTTAGAACGTGGCAGTCGACATATATTTCACATGTTATTGATTGAAAATAATTCGTATCAAGCAATGATCAACATAATATTGAGCAATAATAAAAAATTACACGTATTTTAACCTTGGTGTCGGGTGAAGTAAAGACATATTTCTTACATTCAGGAATGAATGATCATTTCTATAAAATGTCAGCAATAGCAATTACTTGTATACCAATAAGTACCAAAATAAACAAACGTCAATATATTTAACTGATCGTGAATCACAATTTGCCTGCCTAAAAGGAACATCTTCGACCTAACTTATCTAATGTAAAAGTCATTTTTGATATACTAAATCACTGATAAAATATAAAGCTTATATTACGCAGTCATAAAGATTTGGAATTCATGTCACTTTTTTTTTTTACAAAACTACAGATCACATGGCTGCGTCGTCCATCGCCATGTCTGAGACTGTCTGACGGACTGGTGACTTGTCATTTACTAGTAAATGGACCAACTGTTTCCTAGTTGTTATTGTTATTAGATCGGCACTGAAAGTATAAAAAGACAGCCAGAAAGTAAAATATATATTACTATAATCAGGAATGGGTTTTCATTATGAAGCCCTGACATAAAGTAGCCAGAAACTGCGTGTCTTTTGTCCCACATATCCGTGAACTAGAACAACTGATTATCATCGTCTTATGTGCTATTTATGTATTTAGTACCTACGATATTAACATACTTTTTCAGAGGTTATATTAGTAACTGACTCTTCCCTCAAGTACTCAGTCTACTACAAAAAAGCTGTTGTTGTATTGCGAAAAATGAATAAATTTTATGAATTATCTATCATGTAATGCTAGTGTAGAATGTTATTCAAACTTGAAGATTACAGAAAGTATTCTTTCTTCTCAGTCACAAAAAATCTCATATTTATACTAAATATTCATTCAGGGAAATTAAATGGCGTTATTCATCATACAAACGCAGAGTGTACCTTTAAGGCCACATCACGTGGTCTTTCTTCTGAAAGTTTACAAAGAGACAGACATGCAATGAATGCTTATTTCATATAGGTCTATATTGTTTCATTGCTTTGGATTATAACAAAATTAAAAATGCTCAGATTCAGAACTGCGATAAACTTTTACGTAGGTTCAAAACGCAGTCCTCCACTAACATAACTAATGGTGTTTCGGATGAGACCTTGAACCGAGGTATGTACACAATGCATATTAAAGAGCCAGGGGTGTCTCTGGAACGGGACGCGTTCTGTAATGCACTATCACCCGAAACCTAAAATAACTAAACTCTTCTGGGTACGTTGGTAATAAGGATTATTCGGTACCAACGATAAAACTCTAAAATAATCAGCAAAAGTAGCGGAATCTCCTCACACTGCTTTATCGCTTTCCGTAGTGTCATATGGCATAATCCTATGTAGCTCGTTGTTCCGGCAAATCAGCTCGTTCCAAGTAATATTTCACCATACAAGTTCAATAACCTATACATTTGTATTATTAAATTTGAAAAATGCTTTGTTGTGTGACAAATTGCTTTCCTTACACCGCTTTATCTTCCTTTAATGCAAACTAATTAATAAACTGTTAAACTTTGATGATCTCATGCATACAATTAATGGTTATGTTTTTGCAGAATTACAAAGCAATTTCCGATAGATATCAATCTTTTGTTTCAACGATTAATCAATTTAAACGCAGCAGTATTTCTTTTCAAAACGTACTATTAAGTAAATAAAGACATATTTAAAATTTCGCATGTCGTAAAAGATGCAAATGTAACACTACATCATTTTCAGGTTAGAGTTTGATTTAAAAAGAACCTTTTCATACAACATATTACGAACACGGTCAATTAAAACTTTGGTTTAAAGACGGGATTTTAAAGGAACATACGCTTAGAAAGCAAAACCTCGTACAAAAGTGACTAGTTTTTATGACAAAAATAACATTTTTAATGAAAACAGCTTGACCACAGTACAAAATCGTGCGTTAGTCTCGATTTTATCAGAAAAAAGCAACTTGTTGTTATTATTTTCTATACTGTTTGCCCTAGTAGTAGATCACACATTGTCACTTCTTCAACTACATGTAAATATACAAGTCGCGTGGAATCACAACCAGTTCTTAGCAATTCTAGTTTCCTGCCATGTTTTAGTATGTATCAAAATAACTAGAAATGTTCTTCTGGCAAAGTAGATGCTAAATGTCAGAGATTATAGGTAGAACATTGTACATTTGTGCGATTCATCTATCACGCACTTTGGAATACTGTACGAACAGAAGACGTAACCAATGTAAAATAGAACTAGAGTATGTGTTTGAAATGTCTTTTCTATACCTTTATCATAATTACATAACTCTATATATTAAAGGTTTCTTTTTCTCTGTACCTCATTCCTTAGAGTCATTTATGAAAGGATTATCTCTCCTTATCTTGTCGGATCATTCAATCTCATAAAACAAGCAACTTGTAAATAGAAGCCTTTCATCGTGGTAACACAGCTGTGACTTTTGGAGCTCATGAAGGTTTTTGTTTGTATCTCTGACAGAATCAGACTGAAACTGTTCACGATTCGTGCATTTCATGTTCTTTGTCGCGTAAGAAACTTTGTTTCTTTATTTCAGTTTTAGGCTTATAGTTATTGCTTCCTTTGGATATATTCAAAAAATAAAAATGCTTCTATTTTTATGGGAAATGTATGTAATTATGGATTTTTTAACCAAGGCTCTTCTATTATTTTATTATCATGTTAAACGTTTAGTACAAAAAATCTGAAAATGATCTAGATATTTCAGTTAAACAGGTTTTACTCATGGTCAGTTCTGGTAAGAATCTATAAATAGAGAGAACAGATTTCAATTAGGAAACAGATTTCCTTTTTTTTGTTTATCCTATTAGCTCGATTGTGAAGAAAGCTTGTAGATTATCGAGTCACTCTCGAGTCCGCTTCCTAGAAAAACCAGTACTGGTGTCATATGAGGAGATGATTGATTAAACTGTCGGGAAGTCCTATGCTTTTGTCCATGCATCTGAAGTCCACGCCGTGATATATCAGCCAGAATATCACTCAAAAGAAAACTCTATTTCCATTCTAAAACGTGAACTTAGAACAAAATGTTGAATTATACAATCACACAAAGCTCGATGACTTTCCATGTAGCTAGACAAACGAAAACACGTTGACTGTTCCTAGAAATTTTACGCCTCCTAGATTTTTAAAATCATTTTAATAATTAATGCGTACTTATGAAACAGTATTCGTATCAGCGGTGTTCATCGTCTAATTAACAACGATTGAAAGTTCTGATGCGCAGTAATTAACCACGAAGACCAGAGGCCTAAGTGGTTTATAACTACCTGACATATCAGAACGACAAAGAGATGTTATTTAGACGATAACAACGTTGAAAAGGGTGTTATTTCGATCCTAACATGACCAGGTAAAAGTGAGTAAATGGAAAGCGGTATATTCTACGCAGATATTTTTGACGGCCTATTGGCCCGCACGCTGTTTATGGCATGATTTAACAAAATATGTGTACTGTTTGTAAATAAAGACAAAATCGTGACGTTCATATTAGAATAATTTATTTACTCTTGATTGAGAAACAATTTTTTTCAAATCATATTTATTCTAAGTAATTTTAAGAATCATTATCAACAAATCCGACAATATAAAAACATATGAAAGCTTTACATGATATCTCATGATCAACTCCTCTGTTTATATGAGATACAATATGTAAATGGCAAAAGTGTACGAATAAGTATATAGTTAGAACAATTCTCTTTGTAATTAACTAAAACGAAAACTTGAAAATGCTGCTTCAAGTGTAATGACACCAAACGGAACACTTTAATAGCCTTTCAGAATAATGCAGTAAATAGAAGAAGTCCCATTTAAATTATCAAACAGAAGTCCTCTTGTAGGTTCCATGATTCAATTAACAACATTGCAACATGCAAACGCAACAGCAAAACAAATAATTAACACTATTTAAGCATTCTTTGATCCAAATAATTGTGTTGTCTACATTATATTGACAAGAAATGTAAAGTGAAGTAGAACAAGCACTCAGGGACTTTGATGTAGATGCTTCAGCTGTATGATTCAAATCAGGAAGAAATTATGCACGACATTATTGATACTAAATGTCAATGTTAATAAAACATGGCAGAACTTTCCTAGGAAAGCATATTTTGTGCTGCGAGGATTCATAAAATTGTGGAAGATTATCAATGTGTTTGCATATATATATGAATCTTAACACTCGTTGGTTCTAGTTTGGTTCATTATTGTAAGTCATTCTCAAAAGAAAAAAAAGTTATTGTGATCGCCTGATATCTGTAGTCTGTCTTACATTGTGGACACTCTGAATGTCACATTTTAAATTCAACCATGATAAAAATTGGTCAGAATGAATCTCTTGATTATCTCTAGGCCAAGTTATGTGGGGTCAAAAACTAGGTCATCCGGGAAAACATTGTGAACACTCTAGAAGTCAGATTTTACACCCAATTGCTTTGGAAATTGGTCAAAATATATGTTTTGATGAGCTCTTGGTCAAGATTGAAACTCGGTTACATGGGGTCAAAATCTAAGTTACTCGATCAAATCATAGAAAAGACTCGTGACCGTCATGGAAGGCACATTTTAGGAATGGTATAAAGCTGAGACTTGGTTACAAATGTACCTGGATATATAAAAAAGAGCTCTGTGAACTATTCTCAAGCAACATTTTGCACCAAATCAGTTGAAATCACCCTGAAATTTGACCAGAATATTTGTTTTAATCATTCTAGGTCAAGTACGAAACGTGGTCACATGGAATCTAAAACTAGGCCTCCAGGTCAAGTTATAAATCTATCCCTGATAACACTCTAGAAACCACCTAATCATCATTGAAACTATCAGAATGTTTGCCTTGAAAAAATTTTGGTTGGATTTTTACTGGGTCACATGGGTAAAAAACTATGTTACATTGTACTTAGTGAAGTCATAGAAAAACCATAAAAACACGATAGATGCCACATTTTTAATCAAGTCATTTTAAAAGTAAGTTAGTCTGAAAGTTTGTTTGGATAATTTCAAGGTCAAGTTACAAAGTAGGTTTCATGGGGTCAAAAACTAGGAGACCAGGTCATCTCATAAATAACAATAATACCATAATAATACTTTATTCGGCATCAAATGTTACACAATATGTATAGCCGACAAAATACATATATTAAACATACGTGATGTAAGGTGCATCATATGATTTGAATGAGTGTGCATTCATATTGCATATATACAGCAGAATGTGTCTATCGGGAAAGGCTAACTGTATTTCCTCTATTTCCGTAAAAGCAAAATATAGATATTTCGATAAGTTAATAAGTGTTTTTACACTTTTTGAAGATAGTAACAATTGTAACTTTTGTAATGTTGGCCAGTGGCAAAAATAAGGCTTAGAATACTGCCTACGCAATGAATAATACTTCGGACAAAGAGCAAAAGTGAAATTCAGTTTCTATTAAATTCATATTACAGTGTCAGCATGTTCTTTGTTCCCGAGGTGTATTTTATCAATTTCCAAATTAGGAGACGATAGTCAAAGTTTTGTCAATTCAATTCTTTATTTATTTATATTTACATGTTTTAAATATTGTTCAAATTCGAAACCATGCTTATGTAGGTTATAAATAAACATGTGGACACTATAGATGCATCATTTGATACCCAATCATCTTTAAAAATGGAACTGTGTCTAAGGTCAAAACCGAAACTGGGTAACATTGGATCGAAAATTAGAGCACCATGTATGTTGAACATGACATTTTGACCTATTTCTTATTTTCTAAGCTTAGTAATGAAATTTTGATTATGTAAACATCTTTACAAGCAGATTTCAACGTTTTGCTTAGCTGACATTGACCATAACCTTTTGACTTTCTTTCTTGTCTTTTGGAGCAATTGTACTCCAGTGAGCGATATAGGGCCACCATGACCCCGTTGTTAATCTAAGTATAAATATATCAATCACGGCGCTAAATACTATGGTCGGAAGCATGTTTGTTCATCAAAGGCATTTTAGAAATAACGGATGAAAAACTTATTGGAAGAGCAGACAATGAGGCTCTAAGACCTATGTAATTGTTCTGAATGTGATCATCAAGCTAACATCAAATGACATCAAATATGACATAGTTAATAAAAGTAATATTCGGCTCTGATAGAATGCTTTTGTAGAGCATCAACAAGAGTTGATGATAATTAACTTACTTCGTGATTAAGTATGTATTTCATACAAGTACCATCAAATGATACTGATGATAAACATATAAAGGAATATTGGTAAGGTTAGGTAGTCGGCATTATTGATACTTCTTATTATGAGGTTGTTAATTATATAATTAGAATGTTAGGATTTGGCAAAACTGCTAAGTTCACAAGATTTCTAAATGATGCCCGTCAACAAGTAGTAATATGAAAATATGACAGGACCTCATATTTTTCAGTGTTCCATTTGGGATTTAAAGCTATTCTAACTATAAATACGGACATATGTTGTTCATATGAATGTCGCACATTGTCTTTAACGTACATTATTTTAGACAGACTCTTTTAAATGCTCAGACTCTTTTAAATGCTGTATTAGTTAATATCATGTCATAAA
The DNA here is from genome assembly GCA_022818135.1 of Saxidomus purpurata. NCBI lineage: Eukaryota > Metazoa > Mollusca > Bivalvia > Venerida > Veneridae > Saxidomus > Saxidomus purpurata. The sequence continues at coordinate 25,836,002 of JAFMSR010000010.1, read as the reverse complement.
CTATCAAACTAGTAATAAATCATTATACATTATTATCAAAAACCGTTGCATTTGAAATACTCTGACAAAAGTATTTCGGTATATAAAATGGATGATAGTTAGACAAGAACGCCTCTATGTAACATTTAACTGTCAATCTCAAGTGAAGCTGAACAAGATTTACACATCTGACTCTAGTATAATCATCTTTGTGTACGTGTAGTAACAGGTTCAAGTTCATGACAAGTTAAAGAATAGACTAGACTAGAAGAGAATATAAAATAATAGAAAAACTACAAACATAGAATAGTTTATACTTATTATTTATCCCCCCCCCCCCCCACACACCACACCCCACCCCACCGCACCGCAACAACATATCACAATATTTTAATATTTTATATTTATATAAATTACAAAAGTATTATGAATTATTATAAGATTCACATATTTAATCTTTATTTCAAATTAAAGGTTTTGAAATAAAAGGCATGGATTTCTATGCACCGGTTCATGACGAAAGTTTCGCATAGCCTATGTAGTTTTGTTTATATTCAGTATAGTTGTGTATGCAATAACAACAACACCTAAGGTAACGAAATACAAAATAGAAGCAATTACCGGTTTGGTTTTGTTTGTATGTTATATGTATTTATGATAAAGAAGATATGCCTCATAAAATAAATTATTTTACCAGAAAAGCTGAAACTATGAAAGCTTAGTAGTTAATAAGAAGATAATCTATCATATACGGAGTGTAGTTCACTTTGCAAGATGTTTCAGCATCATGTTTCATTTCAAAGTAATTTTTCAAAGACAGTTTATGTATTGCTAGTAAGTTATAAGCGTTTTGTTGTGTATGAAACATCAAAACCTCAGCTTATGCAATCATTAACGTTTAAGCTTCGGTAATTGCTGAAGTTGTAATTGGTTTAAAACTTTCTATAAAACTGATTGTTTAGAAGTGTACATTTAGTGTAAAGATGTTAATTCAAAACCCATCGTAGGTTTGATGTGTAACAACTTAATTTTACAGGCTCCATGAGGCCTTAATGGGTTTTAACAAGCACTCTAACAGAAAAGAATAGAAGAAATCAAATCCAGTCACTATCAGGACATGAACCGTAGACATGCTTTCCATAAAACTGCTCGCTGCTTTAGAGAAGCTTGACTTAGTATACGTAGTAGTATCCATATCCACCTATGGAATAACATGTGCCTTTGGTTTATTGTCGTAGTGATAGATGTCTCGATATGTCTTGATAAAGGCTTTTAAAATATGATACAACGGAGATACCGACACAGTTTCTACTTAGTTTTATTATGACTTTTTGCTCTGTATATTATAACTATGAATTTTATAGAAATATAAGTCAAAACAAGCTACAAAGAGAACGGTTTACAATTCATTCAAACGCCACATTTAGGACACTCCGCTAACCAAAGAATTAATTTGTCGACCTGCATGTAATACTACAATTCATCTTCGTACAAATATATGAGCATTTTTCTCAACTAAAGTGATTTATTTAACAGCATTTCATAATTAGGTTTCTTCTCTGAAGATCAACACAAATTAACTGTATTGTCTTAAAATAAGACCATACATCACAATGATGCAAGTCCAAACGAACGAAGCGTTATTTTAGTAATTAACTTGAATGACTTAACAAAGTTTGCATTCGGTGCAACATTTATTATCGTAAGGATGACGAAGTATTTTTGCACTGCTAGGCACTCAGTTAACATAGTTTGAAAAGATGTCACATTTTAAACAGTGCGACAGTTTAAGATGGAAAACGTTTAAAATATATAGGTGTAGTAAGTTAAAACTTTTAACTGATGTAATTGTAAAATATCACAGCTGCTGGAGATATCAATGCAATATTGTACATCTGCTTTCTTATTGTATAGGAAGAAATGGTTTCACTGTTTGAATCAGCGGTAGGAACTAAACAAAAGGCACACTCTATTCTAATAGCTATTCTATTTTAAGGTTCCTCGCTTCTTAACGCACTGTAACGTATCTACCGAGGCTTCCCTTATAGTCAAGGAGGCCGGTGTCAGCCAGTAAAATGTATGTAGGCCTTCACAGTGGATAACCCGTATGTATGTGCAGTCACGCCCTATGATGCTTTAATGGAAAGCATCGACCTCTGCAGATAAGCACCCGAGGTTGCTGTTCAGAACACAAGTATCTCGTCGGGGAAAATAATGCACACGAGTATCAGCAAAATATGGCCCCACTCAGATTCCATGCAATGTGTGGTTATAGCGCCTTTAATACTACACGAACTACGAAAGTATATAGTAGTAGGACTCAGCCTATGTAATGGGATCTTCTATACATTATATTACAGTCAAGTTTAAAACACTTTGTACTTGTTGAAAACATGTCTAATTCCAGTATAACACTTTGGAAAAGAAATCGTATGATAGATATCGATGTAATATCACGATAATTTCTCTCGTGAACACCAAAAGTAGTTATTTTCCCTCGTGGCTACGCCACTCGTGAAAATATCGCTTTTGGTGCCCACTCGGTGAAATTATAACGTGATATTACACCAAAACCAACAATACTCCTTTATATGTTACATAGAAACTTTGTTGATGAAAGACCATTTATTCTTTGAAATGTTGTTTGGAAAGACAATAAAATTGCATGATGCAATTTTAAAGCAATAAACGTTATTATAGATATACCCATGCATATTTGAAATTTAAGAAACATTATATCATTTTCAAAATTATATGATGTTTTAAATTTGAGTGCTCACAAAAAGAGAAAATCAGGAAAATGGTTTAAAACCATAGGATCTAATTGCACTGTAGACACGAACGCATTCACGTTTGATTGATGATTTATTTCAAGCATGTTAAGACGGTTTTAAGTTTTTGGAAATAAACAATTAAAATTAATGAACTTCTGTTTTTGCACCAGGTGTAAACAGCTTTGGCTCATTAGCGGTGTATAAGCATATCCCTAAAGTACAATCGCAAGGCATTTAGTTGCACGTCTTCAAGGCTTTTCCATTTATTGTTTTCTAACATGTTAAATACTCCCTAGTGCATGTTCTGTTAGAACGATTAAATTATAAATCCACCACTGTGTACATGTCCTTCCTATAATTAGTATACCGCTTTGATACGAAAAGGTAATAGGGTTTAGTCGTGATATTCCTCTTAAATAAAAATTTTCAGTTTCAGATTTAACAAAAAGATTGATGCACATTTTCCACCGTGTTAATATACATATTTGTGATTAATGTTTTCTTCCTTATTTTTGGCAACAGCATTGGATCAATGGGAATTTAAATCTGACGTGTACATTTCAAAAAAGTTTTTCCATTTCGGTTTAATCAGACTTCTCCGGCTTGATATTATAACATAAACTTTAGTCACTCAGATAGAAAAGAAATTGCAATTGTGCACATTGGGAAAAGTAATATGTATTACCATTGATAGTCGTCTTTAGAATTAGGCTAACAACTTACCTGAGTCTTAATTGTAAAAAAGTTCGCCAGGATTTCGCTAATAAGTATTATTACCTCACCATAAAATCCACTTATTCTATTTCGCACAGTTATCAGCATACCAAGAATGCTTTTTGTTTCAGTTTTACTACATACTTCATAGGTACTTAATCCTAGTGCAAGAATTTTCATGAAGATTTGATTCACTTGTAAATATTTTTTTATACAAAGTTGGCAGACCCTATAGATTTTATATCAAAGATTATATATCATTGTACTTTTAACTTTTCATATTTGAAATCTGCTATGCCCAGAAGGTATGCCATTGTGCTTTTTATCTTCCTAGTCCCCCTTTACGTGAAATATTTCCTGAGGCTTTAGTTAAAGTTATATACAAGGAAGACATATTATTTTTTCAAAATTATTACGATATTTTCTGAAATATTTGAAATGATCGTTAATACCATGTGCTGTTGTAAGTAGATGTCTGTAGCTATGGGTAGATGCAGGAAATTCAAAGTATGTGGTGCAATTGTTTTGTTTTTCAAATGCTGTATTGAAAGGGTTTCATCCATTTAGCTTCCATCAAGGTTTGATGTTGATGAAAAGTATATCTTTTTGAAGTGCTTATAAAGCTCTTGAATTTGAAATGAGATCAATATTCAAAGTGTAAATGCTTAAGGTGTACCTATTCTATGACAATATTTCATGCAAATGGTTGTGAGAAAGACGAAATTTAAAATGAATATTTAGAAATGATACATGTATTTCAAAAATGAAGAAAAGGCTGCCAAAGAACCTTTCTTTATTGTCTCAGTTAATCACATGAAATTAATTTTTAGAACCTGCTTTTCTCCAGAATTTTAATGTGCTGCGTTCTGTCCATACTATGTGTATTTTTAAGGGAATTTTCCACAGGAAATATGAGTCGGTTTGGGTCGAACACTCAATAAAACCAAAATAAAACTGTTTTATTCTTTCAAATTCAATGAAGGTATGAACTTACAGAAAATCAGATGTTACATGTGTTTCATGAAAATTTTATTTGAAGATTACTGAGACTATGGCAAAGATCTTTTATAATTAGCAACATAATTTTCAAAAATGAATGTTCGTGTTTTTATTACGTGCCCTCACGCGCTATTACACAGTACGATTGTTGTTTTTCATTTTGTGTTGCCCTTTCGGGGAAAAGGCGATAAATAGGGATCGTTTTATCCGTCGGTTCGTCCGACCATCGCAAAACTTCAACGTTCGATATAAATTTGTCATTCTTAAGATTTCTTCATCAAACTTTCAAATTATATAGCTTATGACAAAAGGATCGTGATGCCGCCAAATTTTACAGGTCAAGGTCAAATTTGACAGAGTCATGTCCCTTTCTGTACTCCGTTTTTGTCATGAAAATTTAACGTTGGCTATAACTTTGCCATTTCTTAAGATTTCAATATCAAACTTTCAAATTGTATTACTTATGACAAAAGGGTTGTGATGCCGCCAAATTTTGTTGGACAAGGTCATATTTGACAGAGTTATGTTCCTTTTTGTATTTAGATATTGACTATAACTTTGCCATTTCTTAAGATTTCTTCATCAAACTTTCAAATTGTATTGCTTATGACAATAGGAGAGTGATGTTAACAAATGTTGTAAGTCAAGGTAATATTTGACAGAGTTATGTTCCTTTTTGTACTTTTTTTTTGTCACGAAAAATTAACGCTGACTGTAAATTTGTCATTTCTTAAGATTTTTTCATCAAACTAATGACAAAGGGGTCATGATGCCGCCAAATTTTATAGGTCAAGGTCATAAATTACACCCCTTTTTGTACTTAGATTTTTTCACAAAATTATTGATTATTCTGGGCGACACAAGTGTTCTTCTGAACACCGATCTAGTTTATTCCACAGATTTTGCATTTCTTAATAATATATTGACACATCATATATTTTCATTATATATATTACCAACAACTACCTTGGTATGTGATAACAAGTAAGCTAATTAAAGACACTCATGAAAAACGTTTATACAACACCGAACACATTTTTCAATATAACAATATTGGCTTTATATTGCCTATGATTATGAAATCTTTATTACCTAGATCTAAGGGATAAGTATAAATTTGCAAGAATAGCAGAATGCGTATCTTTCCTTTCTTTTACACGAAAACTTTTCAGCTAAGATAAAATCATGCACTGAGTCTGAATGCAAAACCTTCTGCTCATTACTGCTTCTCATGTTTTCCATATTTCATTCAAAGATACATTTCTAGCATAGTGTGCATAAAACCTTTCATTATCTAGTAAATGCCATCTTTAATTTCAATTTTGGCAGGCAATGAATAGCTGTCATAAAAATGACTAATTCACACCTGAGGTTTTGACATTCAAGTGTATATTTTCATTTTTCGAGATTATAGGAGTCGTAAGTTTGTTTTTCTCTTTACATTTGATGAATAAATTGGATTTTTTTTTTGAGATTTCAACACGTGCAGAAGTACGGTTATCTCGGCTTGCATATAATTATTTGCCTTTTTCAAGTATCTTGTATGGCCTATCAAATTATGTCGTACAATTCATTAATGGATATATTATGTACAGTTTCATCAATCCATTCTATCAATTCCCTTTACACAAGCAATGAGGTGATAGGCATTACGTATGGCTAAAACAAATTTGTTTCTCGTTCGTAAATGTTGATAGAGAGATGGTATCATAGATTCATTTAACCTAGGTATATCAGCGTTTTATAAAACACTAAAGTCAGGCTGTTGCTCTTTTGTTAGAATGAGCTTGCGCAATGAACCGTGATAAGCGAACATCACGTTTTTTTCTTTCCTTTCAATAAAATGTTTTATTTTGATTGACAAGAACATATATTGTCGTGAGATACATTGTTCTATAGCATACTGTCGGAGGAACTGATTTATCTTGCCTTTTTATGTCCCTTATTCTTTTTTAACATAAGAAAGAAAAAATGTATGAGATTTTAAAATATAATCTTCTTTTAGGGACGGGATTCGGAATAAATTGCCAATAAGAGTATTTCACTGGTCAAAACTGGATGTTTGTCTAGCTTTGTGTACAGTCTTCCAGTGTGCGATTTATGCTGAAAGCTTGTAGGTGCAAGGTTTCTACTAAATACTTTTGTTCAGTTTGGAATTCAAGGGGTTAGGGCTATATTTTCTAAGTTATGCTTGAACCCATATAGCAGGGATACTAATTCATTGAATTCGCTTGTCACGTTTACTGACTGTTAGAGTACATGTATGTAGGCTATTTGTTATTAATAAACAGAGGACACAAGTGCAGTTTTGTCTGCCATTCCCGAGGATGTAGTGCATCTTTATTTTCCCAATTTAAATGCCTTGTTGTTCAAAATTGTTCTGAAACAGTGTTCAACGTATAAGATGATAATTATATAAACTGTAATTTTGATTGCAGACACACAAAAACTAAACTTAAAACTGGAACTCAATTTCCTGTATTGCATTATACTAGCGATGCCGTATACGTTCAAAGGGTCTTTCTTCTGTTAAATTACAATTAAATTTACAGCTGAAGAATATAGATGTGATATGCATCGTCTTTTCTTCATTTTTATGATTCATATAAGATATGTGTTAGCTGTAAAATAGAGAAAAGTTTTTGTTAATTTTGCTCTTTGAGAATGCCATGTGATTGTTTATGAAATGCTGGTTGAAAGGCGATTACATAACAAAATTCATATAAGACATACACAGCTTCTCACTTAATAAAGGCGGATCACTTATCAGTGTTTTTACATTTTATTTACAATTAACCTCCTTCACTTCTCAAGCATCATGACAAAAAGTGCACGGTCCGCGCATAAAACTCAAATACATATCCTCGTTTGAATTAAAGTAAAAATGTTAAAAGTAACTTTTCAAAATAACCATCAGTTTGACGTTCTTTATGAAGTCAAACTATTTTTCATCGTGGTTAAGTCACACAGAGGTGTTAGATAGTCTTTTACGTGTTATTATCTTTGAGTAACATTTGCTGAATGAAGTTGTCTGTTTTTCTATTGTTTTCTCATTACCTTGCTCGTTACAAATAAAACTATTGTAGCATACAAAATGTAGTTATTCAAGTTAAGGTTAAGCTTTTTCATTAAGTGCTGTAATATTGTCTAGGTGTCTGTAAAAAACTCGTTATATTTAACGCGTACGGTTCTTTCTGTTTTAAAATTTACACCTGTTGATTTATTTTTTCATTGAAGCAAAATGTACTTCAGTTATAGAAATATTTTTCCTGTCTATGTTTTAATATGTGTCATTTATCTGTTTTAGATGTGAAGAGGCTCACGCTTTTCGGTGACAGCAGTAACATGAATGGCAACATACATGCACGGATTACATTTGTTCGAGAAAACTCATTCGACAATGGAGATGACATGGGACAATTGACGATATCTGGGAATAACATACAGATTTTATATCCGTATATCTTCAGAAATCTGCCCAATCTCCAGCATCTGGCTTTACAGAACAACAACATCAGCCATATCTCTGCGGCATCGTTCACCACATTGCACCAATTGATAGAATTACGTCTGTCAGACAACATGATTAGATTCTTATCCCCAAACGTGTTTAGCCAGCTCGTAAAGTTAGAATATTTGTTTCTGAACGGTAACAAACTGACAGCAATACACGTTCTTGTGTTACGGAGATTAAAAAACCTTGAATATCTCGATCTGTCGAGAAACAATTTCAGAACATTCTCTGACTCTGTCTTTGATGGGGCTGTAAATCTACAGGAGCTTCTGATCAACGAGAACCAGATTTGGTATATCAGATCACGGTGGTTCGAAAAGCTGTCAAGATTGAGAAGGCTGGAAATACGTGCCAACGTAATTACGCGCATTGATCCAAGTTCTTTCAAGACTTTGACCAGTCTTGAGGATCTTTATTTATCTGCGAATATAATCAATATCATTTCAAACGAGGCATTTAGAAACTTGTCAAAACTTCGTAACCTGGACCTTGGAACAAATGATATAAACAAACTAGAACCTGAATGCTTTGCAGGACTTGATTCCTTGGATAGTCTTGATCTAAGTGTCAATAGGCTCTCGTTCATTAACAATAAAACTTTCACTGCAACACCTTTACTGAGATCTCTTGACCTGTCAAAGAATTCAATCAGCGACATTGAAGAAGCAGCTCTACATCCTCTTAGTGGACTTCAAGAATTAGATCTCTCGAACAATAAACTGAAAAGCATTGAGAGTAAAACTTTTACTGGCTTGCTGGAATTGAAGGAAGTGAACCTTGAACGTAACTTAATATCAGAGGTGAAAAACGACGCCTTCATAGTAGCACCACTTAATCAGCTTTCCAAGATTACATGGCTTAGCTTGCAGTACAACAGAATAAAATCGCTGAATGCCTACTCATTGTATGGTCTTCCACATTTAAAATTCCTGAATATGGGTCACAACAAGTTAAAGTCAATTCACAAGAAGTCATTTTACACATTGAGCAGTTTACAAAATCTCATGCTAAATGACAATAGGTTATCTACACTTGAAGATGGTTTGTTTACAACTCTTAAAATGCTATACTCGCTTTCTTTAAAAAACAATAAACTGTCGGTCATCACTGATAATACATTTGTTGGTCTAAGAAACCTAGATGATCTTAATCTTGTTTCAAACGGACTCGAATCCATTTCGCCTAATGCATTTCGCCATCTGTCGGAGATGACCCATCTTTATCTCAGCAATAACTTGTTGTCGACATTCAATTTCGCAGACTTGATACTGGTGAAGAAACTTGAAAACGTGGACCTTGGGAGCAATCGTTTGTACGAAATCCAGTTTCCTGCTCAGCGGACTCATAGCATTAAGAAGATTGTACTTTCTAACAACCAGCTACAAACTCTTACCTCAGGTATCACAAATATCTTGGCATCCAGCAGTACTTCATACCTTGACAACAATCCATGGTCATGTGACTGCAGACTCCAATGGTTACCAAGGTATATTTCAGAGTACAGATTTCGACTAGGAAGGTCAAGTTATGACACAATATGCAAATCTCCCTCATCTCTTCATGGGCTGAAGGTAAATATGTCACAGAAATAATTCTTAGCTGTATATATTTTCTGTTAAACCAGCTCATTATACTTTGTTTTTCTGTTTTGTGCTACATGTATATAGAGTTTGGTAATATGTATTTACAGTAGGATAAACTAAATCATTGCTTCATATTCCGTTTTATGATATTTACATTCTCTCATCACTCTGTCATTTTTTCCTCTTTGCAGTATGCTCTATTCAAATATGTACGTCTTCGAACAGATTTGTCTGTTTAAATATTCAAAGAATCCATACATGACTACTATCTCTGTTCATAGATATTACTGTATATTTAAAAATGGATACTTTTGTAATTTAGATCACCGATGTGGCTATCAATAACTTCAAATGTGACAACAGTACAGTGTCAAAGACCCTAACCTGCCAAAACCTTCAGATACGTTATTCACAACAAGCTCAAGCCAGCGCAATGAGGTAAGTTTTCCGCACCACAACTTTTTCAAGACAGTGGACATCAGTGAAATATGGTTATATCTAATTTGCTTGAAAAATAGCAGCCATGTGCTTGCACTCAATGTAAAGGACACGCTTGTTTACATACAGTAATCTTTGAAACACTCCAATTGGTTACAAAGTACATTTATCTATGTTCACTTAACTTGCTGAAGAGCTCAGAAATCAACAACATTTTGACTTATTTTGAACCCAATCGAAAGTTAACCGCAGACTCAAACGTTTGCACTGATTGTCGGCAACACGGGCGTGAGAAAGATAGCACACATATTCTTGAAGAGGGATACATGGGAAAATGTTGCCTATATAATGCGGAACTAAGAACTAACTAACACCATACCGGTTCACATCTACATGTACGAATGCTTTCGAAGCGAATCCGGAAAAGTGTAATATCTCTTTTATCACATGATTATAAGCTTCTCCAATTTATATGTCATTAAGTGAATATGATTTGAACATGATTTGAAATGTCTTGGATGAGTTTCCTTATGCATTCAGGTAGCAGTCGTTTCGAACGTTTTTTATATATATCATTTAAACATATTTAGGTTCGACATCACTCAATCACACTGCATACATTTTACTTTTAGTTAATCCTCTGGTTACATTTTCACTCCTCTTAAAGGGTATCATCTTTTTCTGACTGAATAAAAGCGTGATTGAATTCAATTGTCGTGACAGTGCATGTAATTACAAGCAGGTTTTACGAGGAACTATGTACTTTTGCTGTAAAACAGTTACTGATAAGGCCGCGAGTATACCCCATTCACATCATGATGTTGTTATAGCAACTGTAGAACGTGTATTTTAAGGGATGTAAAAAGAAGAAGATGGTGAATTTAATACACTAAGTTTGTCAAAATAAATTGATTGATAAAAAACATGGCATTTTCCCATAAACTTTTCGAACAACCTTGTCCATCATCTGATTCTGCATCATATACCTTTTGGTTATATATCATATGACATGTCTTTCAGGAAAAGCAAACGCGAGACAAGAAACTGGCATGTGACGTTCCGAGCAGACGACAACCGAAGTAATATGACTCGTGTTTGTTATGGAATGTTGATAACCAACGACTGGGTACTGACACGACGTGCTTGCTCTCATTCATACATACCTTACAATAACACAAAAGTCATTGCCAAGGTCGGACGAAAGGAGTCGCGTGGAATAGCTCTGAATATTGACCACTCGTCGGATTCAATGGTTGCTGATTTTGATCTTCGACTTGTTAGATTAGTGTCAAGCAAAAAATCAATGCCCGACATTCTGCCTTGCATTCTTACTCACACACAATATCACCAGTTGTCGCTTGCAATACCGGAAGCGGTATTCACAACGAGGTTATTTAATGACGAGACTAGAAAATGGCGACTTCTCGCGAAAAGAGGTAAAATCATGAAAAAATGTGACAACAATGGTGATATCTGTCTGAATATAAAGTCATCAAATGATCTTAACCTTCAGGGATCACCTTTGTCTATTCGACATCAGGGAGTATGGTATTTAGCGGGCTTAGGAGCCACCGTCAATTCAACGGAAGCAAAGAACCCCAGGTTCACTCCCCTCTGGACAGTCAAGGAGTGGATAGCAACAACCATTCACGAGATTGACACGAAATGCCGCTTCCATACAAAGAAAGGGAAGACAAATGTGCTATGTGAGAATTTAAATCTTAAGGGAGTCGTGGAAACAGACCAAATTTTGTCAGTCTAAATCGTTTCATTGTACTAAGTAAAACTTTTAAAGTTATAAATTGAGAATAAAACCAAACAAAACCCTAATGATTTTGCTTGTGGCAAAAGTGAAGGGCTAGAAGGTCGTGTTTAATGATTGTATATATTTGCTGATTATTTTCGTAGACTGTTTTATTCCGTGAATGATATTTATTATATTAACATCGAGGCAGATAATTGTTAGACGCTAAAGAAAGTAAACATTTAAATAGTACGACATTCTTCATTCGTAAAAAAAGGGAATTTAAAAGTATCTTTGATAGTGTATACTAATAAGCATTGTACAGTTTACAACAGAAACATAACAGAATATTTGATTATATTCAACATATTTAGGAATTCCTGGAAAATTCCGCCTTGTGTCCGTATAAACACAAAAGAAAAAACTGAAACTGTGTATCGGTCTAAATCGATGCTGCAACAAAGTCACCGTAACGGGATCTGTATGGTATTCCAAACATACAGCAAGTGTTAGCATAATGTTTTAAGATACTGTGAAACTCATACTAACGCCACACGTCTAAATAATTTGATACTTATCAAATTTTCTTACTGACAAGATCTTATACTAGTAGATCAAAATGATACGTAGACGAATATATATGGGAAATTATAAAAATTATGCTGTCGACATGTTCTACCAAAAAGTGTCTTATGATAAATGGAATACGAGTTCATGATGCAAAAATGTTGTATTATTTCGTTGTTGTTGTTTGTAAATACAAACATATTATGGAGTTTATGTATGTATATATATGTATTGATACAATTGCTCTTTTTATATGTAGATGGGTGTATATACAGCGATAATTTGTAAATAATATGTTATATTTTGTAAAATATATAGTTTTTGAGTTTGTATTATTTCTGTTTTTGTTTTAAATTCTTTTGAGGTATTGCTTTCCGGGTAATAATAATGTGCCCCTTGTGCTATTATGCTTCCTTTGTGTTATTGTACTTCCTTTGTGTTATTGTACTTCAGCGAAACAAACGCACCATGCAGATTAACCTCAAATATAATTCCACTGTAACATATTTTACAGTATTTAACATTACACTCACGTCTGACATCTGCAACTTAGATAGGACTCTTATTCGTAAATGCTATGAATGTTTTGTATCTTTTATTGTACTAAACGTCACCTACACAAAAACAAAAACTTTCAAACTTGGGTCTCTCAATACGTCCGTTGTAAATGTAACTCATAGCTTATATTTGAAGTGCCAACGTTTTGTTATAGAAATTCGTAATGGTCAATGATGTTCACGGTGCAAATATTATATCTGGTATATTATAAGGCTGATTAGCGAAACATTCGAAATTTTAGAACATGCTTGGATAACAAACACACCTTATATACAATTACTGTATGAACCTAGATCAACTGTCGTGATAGAATTATACCGGCCAAGGAGTGGGTGGGGAGCGGGGGGTGGAACCTGGTAATAGGGGTTCACTTTCCATACTCAAAGAGTCAAAGTGTTTGTTGGTTTTAATAGTTGCCGTACCTGATGCCGTGTTGTCATATTGCACTTTCATATGTCTGTCTTTCGCTTGTCATATATTATATACGGTCCGGATAGTGGTCTTATTACAGGAACTTTACTGTACTCGAAACATACATAGGTGATGAAATCTTATGTATATACATGTATACTGTTCCAAACTAAAGTATGATAGTAAACATCTGATATAGTATTGTCGTAAACGTCTGTACAATGCCGTTAGGTTTGATCAAAGAAATTCAAACAAATTGTGTGCAAGTATACGTTAACGGCTGATGATGCCTTTTGTTGTTTTTTGTTTATGGCAAATAGCACAGATGCAGCATTACTTCGTACAATAAATTTAATTCAAATTTCTTTCTTTGAATCACCTTACATTTTCCACTGGCAGGTTTAAAAAGATTTTAACCGACATAACTTTTGCGCCATGCATAAACGGGAAACATGACGGTAAAAAGAGTTGATACCTATACCGGTATGAAAACAAACGATTACAAAAGGAATTTAACAAAAACATTCCAAGATTAGCTGTTTAAGCAGAAAGACGCTCACGTCTGACTCTATATCACGTGATTCACGTGTTTGAGGTAAATGAAAACATGTGGAATTTATACAGTTGAGATGCTACGAACAAAATAGCCTTAAAGTTTTTAATATGATCTGTATTATTTCTATTTCTTTTCTTATAGATTTAACGAACTTTCGTCATAAGTGCGTATCTTTTTTTCAGTTTATTAGAATAATAACTTAAAATAGAGAGACACGACGTATCATAGAAGCCCATACATTTGTAATATATGCGTAGAATAACAACAAAAACAAAAGTCTATTTTATTTTTAAAAAGGTAACACATTATAATATAATTACAGAAAACCTCACAATAGTACTTTACAAGAGCAGCAGCAAAAGCAGCAGCAGCAGCAGCAGCAGCAGCAGCAGCAGCAACAACAACAACAACGGCAACCAACAAATGCAAACGACGCATTTCATTTACACAATGATATATGAGCAACTTGATATGCAGAACACTCACTGATATTACCTTATATTTTATTTGATGATTTTAAAGATAAACAACCAAAATAAAATATTAACGCAATGAGAATTACTGGAGATTTAATTGTTGCACAATGTGAGAATAAAACTTTTTTCTGCCCAAGCTCCAATAATTTCTCTGACATTAAATCAATTTATCTTTTATTACAGCAATAAAACTGCCAATGTATTTCACTACTAAATCTATCAAAAAACTGCCTTTTGATCCCGTCAGATATAGTGGTTAAATATACAGGTCTTGTAGAAGCAACTATGAGAATAACTACAGTTACAGCAGCTCTCATAGTTTCCATTTGGAGGGTATGTACATCAATCGCATATTTGGCTTCAAATTTTACAGAGAAAAGCTGCATTTTCCATCGCCAACTGTCCGTCGTCCGTCTGTCAACATTTTACTTCAAACGGCATCCTCTGAAACTACTCGGCCTATGATGATGAAACTTAGCAGCCCTGTCCCTTGCATAAAGCTCTATCAAAGGCGTTCAAAGAATTCCGTTCCATGTAGAACTCTGGCAAGAAATAGATTAAAACTTTAAAATTTTCTTATCTGAAACCACATGGTATAGAGCTTAGATATTTAGCATTGTAGCATTACGTAGTTGATCTCTATCGCGAGTTGAATCAAAATTGACCCCGCCAGGGAAGTCACTTTATTTTACGTAGACTTATATTGGAAGAACTTTTAAAAATCTTCTTCTCTGAAACCATATGACCTACAGCTTAGATTTTTGGCATGAAGCATTTACTTGTGGAACTCACCAAGATTGTTAAAATCATGACATCCGGGTCAAAATGACCCTGCACAAGGAGTCATTTACTTCACGTAAGTTAATATAGGCACATTTTAAAAAATCTTATTGTACAAGACCCAGAGCTTAGATATTTTTAATATAGCATTGGTTTGAGGACATTAACGAAAGTGTACAAATCATGACCCGTAGGTAAAAACGACCCTTCCTGTGGTATGACTGTTGACCTTGTATTATTGTTAATGGTAACCAGGTGAGCGATATAGGGCCGCCTTGGCCCTCTTTATTTTAATTAAGAAATGATCTGTCGATTATAAAGTGATGTGTGTAAAATACTCACGTGCTAATACAGAACAGTTATCATTCATGGAGTTTCAATATGAAATTTCCCAAGATTTTCAAACGTGTTACGTGAATTTAGTTCCCTTATCTCTATGAATTGCAGGAGTTAATTTGATTTAAACAATGTTTTATTCAATACATTGCATATACAATATGTCACATTTATGATAGACTTTTAGGATCGCGTAGAAAGCTTCAAGCTTACTTAAACTCCCTCCCTAGGAGTTAATTTGTTTTAGAAACGCTGAGATTCAGGGTTAATAACTCACCGTGTGTTAAGCACCTATACTATGCGTTACGGATCTAATTTGCCACTTGCTAAATCATTTTAGTTATATCAAAAGCCTTTGCCTTTGCGTTAAGTAGTAGGATTACTTAGTCTTTGCTCAATGCTATTTTGACTTTTGCGTGAATATTTGTACCAGTAATGAAAATACAGAAATTGAATTAATGATATGCCTAAAACAGCTGTTCACCAGTGAGAGAAGCATTTATTTGTAAATAAATCACGGAAATCTGCGTGCACCTAGTCTGGAATCACTACTATTTACTGTCATATCAAGCAAAGTTAGCTCTTTCATATGCATACTTAAATAATAATTACATTTAATGCGCTAACGCAAAACTGGTCTGTTATTTGTTTTTGTATTACGATAAATGTTATACAAGAAAGTATGCCTAGGTTGCATGTTAATCCCCAAAAGCATTTTAGGAGTAATGGATGAAGACTTTGTTAGAAAAACAGACTACGCGGAACAGAGACCTACCTGGATAGAATGGCCTAATTCTTTTGAACGTACAGAACTTCATAATGACATCAAATACAACATAGTCATTGAACAAAACAATACAGTTTTATCAGAATGTTTCTGTAGAACATCTATGAGAACCGCTGATTGTTGTTTGCTTTTTTTAATTTCAGACCATCCATATAATACAATACTACACTGTGAAAATCAAAAACAGAAATCTTAGCTGTTACTTGTTACCATGGGTTCTGTTGGAAACATTCCTACACATGATGTATTAGATTTATGTCACATTTTCGAAATATGCCTACATTTCCCCTGTGAACAGTTACCACAATATCATTCTTTTGTATTTCATTACCTAAATGTTATACTACGCATTATGTGAACAACATTCTTAATACACAGGTGGACAAATGTTTTGTTAACGGCAATATATTACAGCAAATCGTGGCATCCGTGGATTCGCATACTATATTTTAATTTTATAAATGCAATATATTTGACTATGCAATAAATGACGATTACAAAACGGTCGAAAAGGAAATGAAATAGGAGAAATTAAAGTTTCTTTTTTGTTTGTATATACTATGTATTTACAATAACAAACAGACATGCTTTATAAATGGATTGGTTTGACCAGTAGATTTCAAACAAGAAAGCTTAGTTCTGAATTAAAAGACAATCTTTCATATTGATTGTAGTTCTCTTTACAAGATGCTAATGTATAATGTTTTAATGTTATTATTCAAATTAGTTTATGGTTTGCTTATAAGTTATAAGTATCTTATTGTGTATGAAACATAAAAATCTCAGTAAATACACGCAGGAGTGACACAGCCTCGGTTATTATGGAACTTGTAGTTTATTTAAAACTCTTTTATAAAACTTCTTTTGAGGACAAGGTGTAGTTAGGTCAAACACATTCATTTTAATCTATCTGGACAAGATATGTTCCAATGCCTATATTTTCTTAGTGACGTAATTCTTTTTATGTCTTGGTGAAAGCTTTCAAAAATTATAACTTTGACACAATGGAGATACCGACGCATTTTCTATGTAAAAGATATGTCACTCATACACATTGTCTACGAAATTTGATAGACAACGGCTACAGTACGAGTGATTTATTTGACTCTAAACCACAGAAAGTAAGTTTTTTGTTTTTCAATCTGGCATATTTATTCGTGTTATATAAAATATAAAATTAGCACTACGCCATAATTATGTTCGTTTCTTAGGTACCCACGTCACAGAAAACGTCATATCTCCCTTGATAATTAGTATTTTACAATATTTTTTTAGATTTTTTTATTTTGTAAAGGATTGAACTTTTTGACAATATAAGAAACCAAAATCGAAAATGTTGTCATTAAGACAGGATTTTCCATGACTGTGCCCATGTAAATCATTGCAAACCACGACTTATGCTTGTAACTTGCCAAGGTACGTGGCGATTCATAACTGAACGATATTAACTATTACTTAGGAATTACAGCTTAAAATACAGCACAATGGAAGCTGTACCTATATAAGGAGTTAGTTGGTTACCTGTCTGGCTGACTTATATGGCTGGAATTCGAGCCCTGTGCCTCCCACTGAGCCATCGATGGCCAAATAAAAGAACCTTACAGAGTATCTCTTAGGATTCATTCAAACACATACATGATTGACTCCCAAGTAACTAATTAATATCAAGCACAGAGTTTAAATGGGTGACCTAGTGATACCACATTCATCGCCACTAGAGTGATTTATTTTATAGCATTATATAATGAGATGATAATGGCACAAACGAAACTAAGAAAGGGACATGCATCAAAATGATTAAGGAAAATTCGAGCGGAGCGTTAATTCGTGATTATCTAGAATGACTTAACAAAGTTTGCATTCTGTGCAACAATAATTTTGGAGGGGATGATGAAGTAGTTTGCACTGCTATGCACTCGGTTAATAACTTGTGTAAAATATGCATCATTTAAGATTTGAAGCGAAATCTAACTGCGACAACATTTAATTCAATTGTACGATTTCAGCTAAAGTTATAGTGAAATAGCACGGCTGCTAGATATATCAACGAAATATTGTACAGATCTACTTTAGGATATCTGATATGTTATTGTATTGTGAGCAATAGGTTTATCGTTTGCAACAGCAACCAGTTGTCTTTCCATTGGTTATGTTATTGGTTCCTTGCTTATGTTTATTCAATAGAAAGGATACTAATTTACAAAAAGAAGTTTCGGAATCAATTAACAAGGTTTTATACTGAAATAAATGAAATATATAAATGAACAGTTTGAAATGGTATAAAAACCATACAAAATAATTGCGCAATAGGCACGAACGCGTTCACATTTTATCTATGATTTATTACAAGCGTCACAATATAGTTTTAGGTTTTTGGAAATAAAAAATTTAGAATTAATGAATATTTGTTTTTGCACCAGGTGAAAATAGTTTGGGCTCATTAGCGGAAGTGTATCTCTAAAGTGCAACATAATCGTGAACAATTTAGTTGTGCTTCTTTCTTTTTTTAAAATATTTTTTTGATTGTTTATAGTCCCGACTGACAGTGGGATTTCTTCCCTGGTGAACTCGCTAAGACCCCAGTATGACTCCGATGCATACTTGTACCTAACATATTTGAGAGTTTTGTTATACCTGACTATAATACCTACTCAGTTTTGTCCAAATATCATGACTATTTAGCAAAATTGTGTAAATATGCCTTGTGTGTCAGATTGCAGACCAGACACCCGTTTTCACTGTACATTGGTGCTTGAACCACTTTGCCTGTTGTTTTTTTTGTGTTATATCGCAGTAGAGCGTTTTTGTAGAAAAATCGAGCGCTCAAAAAGAGGAGAAAAAAGGTATTTGTAAAAATACGGCCAAGTAATTAATGTATAGTGTAGTTTATAGAGAGTTTTGAAAACGAGTGTAAAAATTTATAAAAGAAAAAAATACAGAAAAAATTCTTTTGTTTAATGTTTTTTGGAAAGTGTCCAGTCAAGTGGCCGTTATAATTTTGCATTACTATTTATTTGGTTTCTAAACACTTTACTTAAAAACGAAAAACTATTTGCTCCTTAAGATTGTTTAATGAATCTTATATACACGATCTGAGGATGGTGTTACTGAAACAATTTAATCATATGCCAAAAGAATTGCTGTTGGGCGTCTTCCGAGGCATTTCCATTTATTGTTTTTAATACTCGCTAATGCATGTTCAGTTAGAACGATTAAAAGTAAAAACACCACTGCATTGCAATTACTCCGATTATACGTTTACCGCGATGATATGAGATGAAAGCTGTAGTCGTCGTGTTGATCCCTTTTACTATCTAATTTCAGAACATTATAACATCATAATTTACCTATGATCAAGCAGGCAAATGCAGTATGATGCATATTGTCTGCATTTTTCTCTAGAACGTCACACCGACAGAATAACTAAGGAAACAGCAGCCGGATTTACTTTTTTCGCACCTAGGTCATTAAACAGGTAACAAAAGATAACTTTTGTTTATAACCCGAATATATTTTGCTGAAGGAAGCATGATTACATGATAAATACTTTTGACCCAGAAATCAACAAGAACTTTGAAAAAGACTGTAAGATAGGGTCTGGTATTTTCATTTATATATTCCTATCAGCAATTCTTTCAATCCGCACGTTTAGTTGCTTTAAACGACAGCACGTTTTGAAAACACCTATAGGTCTAAATCTGACTTCCGCTTTGCTAGAACATATCATCAGAGGTTTTCTGCATTGGCTCGTAACATAAGTCACTTTAGGAGAATGAAAAACGCATGATTTTGAAAATTGAAAAATGTTAGAGGCACTAACAAAACTTCACCCGGTATTCATTAAACATACCTGGCTCACTCTTAATTGCATAATTATATAATCAGGATTCACTAATTATGATTATTTCACCACAAATACTCACTTGTTCTAATATGTTCTACAGAGGTTCAGCGTTACCAGCATGCCAAGAATGTTTTTTTCAATCTCACAGCATACTTCATAAGGTACTTACTCGTGATGAAAGAATTCTCGTGAAGCACGCAACCCTGAAATATCTTTGAGGTTTAGTAACATAACCTTTGATTATGAAGAACTTACAAAAAAAGTGTCAATAGCTTGTATGTCAGCCCATATGTCTTTTCTGTTTATATACATCGGAGGCTTTTATACAAATGCTTCCTTGTAGAGCTTGGTTATAATAAATCGGCTGTGCACAGGGTGTAGGCAGGTGTACTTTTATCTTGTTAGTCTGAATTTTCCTGAGGGTTTAATTACATAAGAAGGCAGATACAATTTCTGACGTATCTAAAACTGTTCTTAGACAAAGACCTTATCATCATAGTAAAGACAGCATGTGCATTTGTAGGCGCGAAAAGTTGGTTACAAACATGTATTACTAAGCTTTTAAGGTGATACGAGGAGTTCAATCGGGCGTTTATGTCTCTAATACCGGCCGGACTCGCGTGAAATTGAAAGTTAACGCGTAATTACATGTTTTTTCTTTCTATTGATATCAAACGCATAATAATCCATTCAGTCTATGTGTAACTGGTTTTACACTGCTTGCAAATTGTGTTTGGGGAAACAATCACAATATACGACCGAAAAACGGTCATATACAAAAAAATCATTGTATTGTGAATATGATATATTTATGAACACAACATAAGGGGATGCCTTTACTCAGATATACGCTGGTTTACGTAAATTTCAAAGTGGTAGAATTTCCATGCAAGCTGCACCCCATGCTCGAACATGATAGTCAAGATCAAGTAAATAGTAGCTAGGGATGTCATCTATACTACAAGGTAAATAGTCAAGTATGTTTGTATTTCAACAGGAGCTGTTCATACCATTCTTAAATGCCATTTGAAAATGAGAAATACGTGCGCGAGATGGATTCCACATTTTCTTACTGAAGTCCAGAAACATGATGGCGTCAAAACAGCGAAATTCCTGCCGAAACAGTTCACCAGATTTAATCCACAAACTTTGCAATATTGTAACCGGGGACGAGACGACATGGTGTCATGTTATCGAGCCCAAGCGAAAGGTGCATATGAAGGTATGGGAAACAAGGGACGACAAAAGACATTGCAATGAAAAGCAAACCAAGGTATATTTTACAACACAATGGTGATACTAAAAATAAATAAATATTCTATAAAAAACGCCGCCCTGCTACATGTTTTCGGAATGTGCGAATGTTGCATTTCAATGTTTCATCGCTCAAAACAACCATTGAGTATCCGCAACCTGTAAAGGTTTTCGTATTTTCCCACCCACCATATTCGCCTGACCTGGCTCCTTGTGACTTCTCTTTGTTTCCTAGACTGACAACACTACGGCGCCCGTGAAGTGACATGTGACACTTTTTTTTTATTTCGTAATTACGAAATACATTTCGTATAAACGAAATAAGATTTCGTAAAAACGAAATAAGATTTCGTAAAAACGAAATGTTATTTCGTAAAAACGAAATCTTATTTCGTAAAAACGAAATGTTATTTCGTAAAAACGAAATCTTATTTCGTAAAAACGAAATCTTATTTCGTAAAAACGAAATCTTATTTCGTAAAAACGAAATCTTATTTCGTAAAAACGAAATGTATTTCGTAATTACGAAATAACATTTCGTTTTTACGAAATAACATTTCGTTTTTACGAAATAAGATTTCGATTTTACGAAATATATTTAATTCGTTTTTACGAAATGTTATTTCGTTTAAACGAAATGTTATTTCGTTTTTACGAAATCTTATTTCGTTTTTACGAAATCTTATTTCGTTTTTACGAAATGTATTTCGTAATTACGAAATGTTATTTCGTTTTTACGAAATGTTATTTCGTTTTTACGAAATCTTATTTCGTAATTACGAAATACATTTCGTAAAAACGAAATGTTATTTCGTAAAAACGAAATACATTTCGTAAAAACGAAATAAGATTTCGTAAAAACGAAATAACATTTCGTTTAAACGAAATAAGATTTCGTAAAAACGAATTAAATATATTTCGTAAAATCGAATAAGATTTCGTTTTTACGAAAAAAGATTTCGTTTTTACGAAATAACATTTCGTTTTTACGAAATAGCATTTCGTTTTTACGAAATAAGATTTCGTTTTTACGAAATAACATTTCGTTTTTACGAAATGTATTTCGTAATTACGAAATAAGATTTCGTAAAAACGAAATAACATTTCGTAAAAACGAAATAACATTTCGTAATTACGAAATACATTTCGTAAAAACGAAATAACATTTCGTAAAAACGAAATAACATTTCGTTTAAACGAAATAACATTTCGTAAAAACGAATTAAATATATTTCGTAAAATCGAAATCTTATTTCGTAAAAACGAAATGTTATTTCGTAAAAACGAAATGTTATTTCGTAATTACGAAATAAGATTTCGTTTTTACGAAATAAGATTTCGTTTTTACGAAATAAGATTTCGTTTTTACGAAATAAGATTTCGTTTTTACGAAATCTTATTTCGTTTATACGAAATGTATTTCGTAATTACGAAATAAAAAAAAAGTGTCACATGTCACTTCACGGGCGCCGTACAACACCTCTCTGGAAGGAATTTTGTAAAACGAATACATCTCCGATCTTCAATTTTCCAGTGTCTGAATAGTGCATCCAGAACAGATTATGAAAAATCATTTAAATTTTGGATTAGGAGATTAAAGTTATGTGTGTCAGTTAGGGTGCATATTCTGACACAGTTGGTGTGCATATTTTTAGGGTACCAGGTAAAGATAAGAATTAAATTCATTAAATATCTTACGAAGTACCCCAAATTGCATTCATATTTGAACGCTCCTCGTGAGGGTGTAAGTGCTTGAAAGCTCTTGAATTTGACGTAAAACACTACCCAAAGCTGCAAAAAGTTTTATCATAAATTTAAGGGAAATTAAATGATTTTATTAAATATTACTCAAACATTGGCATGTTTGTAATTAAATAGTTTGGTATAGTACATCACTGGATAAATTAGTTGGTATGTACAAGAACGAGTAAAAAATCAATGAATATTGTCAACATTAACAACCAGTTCCGATAGCTCAGTTTCCTCATTCAAAATTGATTCAGGAATATCCTAATAGACAATAAAGTATGGAAAGTAACATATTTTTTGCAAAGACAATAACAGGATAAGCACACGGTACAGCTGAAACAGATTTGTTTCTCGTTAACAAATACTGAGAGAGAATTTGTATCCCAGACCGATTTAACAGTGGTGTATCGGTATTGTATAAAATACTCTAGAATGACCGAAAACAGTCAGCGTACATTGCTTAACTTTTGCTAAACATTAGATATCGATTGTCACCCGTGGTGTGTTCATCATTCTGCATATTGATAATTCAGCGGAAATGATATACCCGGGGTTTTCTGTGTTTTTTGTCCTCATTTAGGATTAGAAATAAAGGTTTTACGTAATTGCAATACCACCGGCGTAAAACTTTATTGTTATCATATATAAGGGCCCTGGTGATTCGGAATTAACTCTCGGAAGTACAGGCTGGTGTTTGCTTGGCTTTGCTTTAGGTATTTCATCGTGCGACTTATCCTCATATTTATTGTTGAAACCTAAAGTCCATTCATCCAAAACACTTTCAATAATGAACCTCTCAGCAACAGAATATAAAACAAACTCACTAAAATATGTCACAACTTGCTCTCTCTCTCAATTACTTTGATATATGTAAGATCAAATATATAGTAGCACAGGAACTGTCACGCCTGTGGTTGAGATTGTAGCCATTGTGTTTGTAAGGTGTTATCAAAAAGGTTGAAAAGTTTACTAAATATACGCAATCTGTGTTTACTAGTATAATAAACTAAACAGTAATCAATCTACGAGGTGCTGGCGGGGTTACCGCCCTAAACTGTTTAATTTATTAACACATTTGAGCGAGTTCGTATGCTGTAAGTAAACATTTTAATATTCCTAACAAATATTAGTATAATCAAATTGAAAATAAAGTATTAATATTGAATATTGTATACTGAAGCTGTTGTTCAGATGTAGGCCACATTGACGTCCACGTGTAACAATACAGTGTTTGTTTGTTTTCTGTTTTTAATATTTTAACAAAAATACCCACAATGTTAAATGAACTAAAATTATGAAAAAATCATTGCAAAAAATAAGCTATTTTTCTTTTCTATAAATGCACCACTTTGAGGGAAAAGTTAAACTAGCCTTTAAAACGATTCCCTTATACTGCACATGTACATATGTACAGTGTATCACGTATCTAAAGTCCCTATATACAAATACAAAAGCTGTGTTTAAGTTAATACTTTCTTCACTGAATGCTTTGATGTTAAACAGGTTTAAGACAAGGTTGTGGCCTAAAGCCTGTATTGTTTTATCTCTATCCCTCGGTTTTTGGATTGATATGAGTGATAATGAGAAAGTTTGTATTCTTTTATATACATTTATGCATATGATAGTGTACTGCTTGCAGAAAATGAATCTGATCTGCAGAGTATGCTTAATGTTTTACATCAGTGGTCTTAAAATTCTTCAATATCAACTGTAGTAAGAGTAATGTTATGCACTTTCAGCAGAAAGGTTTGAGTCTAACACAACATATTTTAACATGTGGGAAGTCTAAATTAGAAATAACTAATAAATATGGTTATTTATGTTTAACACTAGATCAGTATTTAGATTATAAAGCTAGTCAGCTGGAAAAGTCTGCAGGTAGAGCTTTAGGATTGCTGACTGCAAAGTTTAGGAACGCTGGGGGAACGCCCTATATTGTTTTATCAAGTTGTTTGACTCAAGTTGTTTGTCTGCAGTTGCATATGGTGAAACCATCTGGGGTACTCAGATGTTTTCATGTATAGAGTCAGTTTTGCAGAGGACTTTGTGTCTCCACTTTGGAACTCGTAAACATGCTTCCGGTGCTGGTGTTTATGGTGAAATGGCTTGGAAAACCGGCAACAATGAGACAAACAGCTTGTGTCTCTTCATACTTGTTTAGAGTTTCTAAAATGCCTGCACCCAGAGTTAATTATAAAATGTTCAAGTACTATATGGAAAAAAATGGGGCAAGGTTTAAAAATTGTAAAAACAGGGTCATGCAGATATTTAGTACCTATGGCTGTGCTTATATAGCTAGGAACAAAACTGTGTCAAAGAAAAAATGTGCAGATACAATCTCTAAAGTATGTTTGAATGATTATGTCAAATCATGGGAAAGAGTGATAAATGATATTGTTGGTCCAAGTAAAAATGGAGGGAATAAACCCAGAACGTACAGTAAATTTAAGAATGGTTACTCAGTGGAAGACTTTTGAAAGTTAATAATGCCACGGTCTCATAGGTCAGTTTTTTATAACTTAAGATGTGGTACTGCACCCATTCGTCTTGAAACTGGACGGTATGAAAGGTTGCCAGTTGAGCGAAGGTTAAGTCCCTTCTGTAATGACTAGGTGGAAACAGAGTTTCATGTTGTAATGAGATGTCATTTACATGATGATTTACGAGAAAACATGTTCGAAAATGCTGCAAATACAGTCATTGACTTGCCGACTTTGTCAGAAGAGCTAAAATTTGAAACAATATTTTCTGAAAGGGGTCTAGTTCGGTTGTCTGCCAAAACCGGCTATAGTATTTTAAAATGACGAGTTGAATTCGTATATAGATAGTCTTTATTTTATTATGCTAACAAAAACAGTAATTATAATTCTAAATGTCTGCTGTTACAAGATTTGTCACTAAAGAGTGTAATAATGTTTAAATATATTAGCCATCATGGCATGTTGTGAGAGGGCTAACCTCAATGACAGATATTTACCTACACAATGTTGATATAATTCTGAAATGATCAAAGGTGCTTTATTTGTATTGCTATAAGTAAATAACAAGGATGTGGCATAAAACCATAACGTCAACTATTAAATTTTTGCATTACTCATATTCAGATCTACAGAAACAAAGTATATTGTCATTGGGGTTTTGTTTTCTCAGCACCTGACTATTGTAGCATTACTGTTAATCAGTGTATTTCACATCTGATGTGAGGTACTAGGTGTTTTAAAAATCTTTTTAAACTTTAGCAATTACATGTACATTCCAGGTCAAATTTGAAGAACTATTTTATGGCAGATTTTAACAGGTTAAGCTTGTACAAGCAGATATAGTCTTGTTCAAATCTCGTCTGTAAGGTTAAAAGTGGTTCTACATGTTTTATAATGCGTGCATTTCATTGTGATAAGTTCTTTTGTGCAATATTGCATAGAATAATAGTCTCTTTTAATGTATTTATTAAAATTTGAATGTAATTTATATATATGTCGATGAAAGAGACTTAAATAAATAAATCTTTTACGAAATAGTATTTAGTATTAAAGAAATGTATTTCGTAATTACGAAATAAAAAAGTATCACTTGTCACTTTACGGGAACCGAATACGCTACATGTTTAACTTGTCACATTTATTGCAAACATTTAATGATAATTATCATTTTTATCCCACCGCTTGTCTCTCTGTCTCTCTCTGTCTCTGTCTGTCTGTCTCGCCATCTCTCTCTTTGTTTTCCGGATGCACATGTCGGTACGTTGGGGATAAATATGTTAGCGACCGGTTAGCTCAGAAGTAGAGACTTCCCTGTAAGCGAAGGGCCATGGGTTCGCGCCCCGGTCAAGGTGCACATTTTTCTCTCACCCTCTGACATTTGGTGCATTTTGCCTGCATAAGAATTAAACGTCACAGTATGTTTTATTAGAAAATCTAGCTACCAACCACTGTCATATACTCAAAATTGCACCGACTATCTTTTTTAAAGATAGTTCTTGTAAAGTCTTTTTTCATAAACATGGATGGAAACAAGCCATGTATACCAAAAAATTCAATTGTTAATTACTAGTAAGGTTAAAAAACAATAGAAATGGGGAGATGTTAAGTGCAGAATATGTTTTTAGAAAAAAAAGTGATTAAATATATTTGGAAACTACTACTTTAAAGTGCATTTAGAAAGCAGTTCCTTATACCTTTTAGAGTATGATTTTATATTTCTGACTAAAGCACACATTGGTACAATACTGAAGTACACGTGACGTTTTGGTACTAACTCAAATGGCTATATTTGTAGATAGGAATTTATATGAGTCACAAGAGAACGATGAAATTTACTGGAAGCACTTATTGTTTTTCATAACCGCTAAGCGAATAAAGATAAGAGGAAGGAAACCACAAATGAGAAGCATAACCATTCTTGTGTCATAAAATGGGTAATTGTTTGTATTGCGCCTGTGTATGAAATATAAAATCACAAAACGGCCGCATACTCTCTTAATAAAAATCTGTTGGCATATTTGTGTATATATGTGGAAAGTTTCATTCATGTGAATATAAATTAGGGTAAGGGTATTGTAATAGGAAAACAGAATGCGTTTCAATTCATCCACTTGTTGTCAACGACTACCGATATATCAAACAGGACTTTTGTATTCTTTTTACACAAAACAAGAAAGATTTGGAAAGTAAAGGCCATCGGGGGGAGGGGGGGGGGAAGTCATGTTTTACAAGGCCGCCAATAGGTTTTAGTTTTGTAAATATTGTTTCAAATTTGATCGATGATGTCATGGAAACGTCATGCGCTTGCCGTAAGAAGGGTATATATACCCGGATGCTGACATGTCAACTGTCTGTTCACATACACTCGAAAAGCAGTTTTTGCCTCTGTATCTGATGTTTCTTAAAACTTTCAATTTGTTCAGTTAACATAAACATTTTGGCGATGATCAAATCAAACAAATCATTTTCTATACATTGTATACATCGTCACCCTAGTGCAAAAATTCAATAAGTGCAACTGTTTTCGATTGCACTTATTGAGTTCTTGCACTAGGGTACGACATGCTTTTTCTTTCCGTAGCTCCAGTGCCTTTGTCATGTTACCATATAACTCTCATGGCAAACACTTCTCCAGAGCTACAAGCTAAATTGAAATTCTAAATCACAAGAGATGATCTCACTTTATCTTTTGATAAACTTAATCACGTCAACTTATCTTGAAACAGTTCTGTTTGCTGTCAGTTTAATTTAATGTGTCATACCGTGCACTCATTGTTTGTTCCAGCAGATATTCTTTTCTCGTGCACATGCACAATTCGCAGTTAACTAATCATAATTATTACAATGAAATTTAAATCACTTTATCTTTCAGCTGTTAAATGTGCTAGCTCCCTTAATAATTAATTTTCAAATTGAGGCCATATCTCCTCGGGGATAAGATATAAAGAAACAGAAAGTAATGTTTATATGCTGTACTGATGACGAAAATCTACCAAATCTAGGAATATATGGCATAAACTATGAGTTACGGTATTTTGTTAATGCACGTCAGACACGTGACTTTTATAGTACACTTAACAGGTTTAGAAACGCAAAGATTTCCCCTGTTGAACATTTTTATTTGAATGACGCTATTGTTTTTATTTCTATTTAAGTCATTTTTTGCGATGAATTATTGAAACTTTTACAAGAATTCAATTTTATATTGTTTTTGTTGTGTATGAAATTTGAATAAATTTGAAACACGATAACACTGTTAAAATAAATATTTTGCCACTTTTGCGTTTCTAAACCTGTTGAGTGTATGTTAATATTGTCAAGCAATTATGCTAACTACAATATTCATTGTCTACATGCCAAGATTGTTTTTGGTTAAACGATTCTTGAACGTAGGTTATATGCTCATCGGCTCCATGCTTAAAGACAGTTGAACAGGAATGTGAGATATGTGGCCACTGGGGTCCAGTCAGACCTATGTATTCACAGAGGGGGACTTAACCTATGAAAGACTAGCTTCTGGTTTTTTTTTCATAATCAGCTATTACATAGCTACATTTACAGTAAGTAAAAGTTTATAAATGATGGTGTACATGTTTAAAAAGGTTAACAACTTCTTATTTAAAAAAAAGATATTATTAAGTTTCTTCATGCTTCTCTTGAAGCGTCCACGCACATTTAACATATAAATATCATGATCATTAGTTCATTGTCAATGTCATACCATAAAGGTATCCATTTCCTCTTTCAAAGTGTTGAGTTAGTTAAAGTCTGAGAAAATTGCATTTTCTCTTATATTTTTCCTAAATAAAACATTTGATTTTGATAAAACTTTTCAACTTCCACATAATTCTCTAAAGTGGGAATAAGTTTTCTACATATAAAATGTGTTCAACGTATCAAACATCGCTAAATTTTGTATAAGAAAACACATGTAAAATATTGAAGTAAATGCTTTTTTGTTATAAAAAACATGTTCACTGTTGAGTAATAAACTGATTTCAACAGGAAATAAGTGATAAACCAATTATCTCTCTACTGGTCAATAGCTTTTATGGTCAGTTTATTGGACTAAATCTCCAGTCTAAAGACACCTAATCAGACAATATCTTATCGTCATTTCGACATTTTGAAAAATATCTGATAAGGGGTCATAAAACAATTAAGCGATTAGACCTTTATTGGGGTAGGGGGGGGGGGGGGCACTTGTTTTCATGCTCGGCTCAGTTTGAGCATGTGCTGTTTTTCAGGTGTCGCTTTGTACAATTGCCAAGACAAGAGAATTGACATGACACCAATGATGCGATTACCCCACCCCCTTTGTTGATGTCGGGTTGATGTCGGATTATTTATAACAAAAGAATCCATTCAAACCTTTTCCACATGCATTTATTTGTGTTAGGAAAAGTCGAATTCTGATATGCATTGAAGTCACTTGATTGACACCTGGCGTCTGGTTAATTGTTCAAGGTTAGCATAGACATAAATTACAAGTTCTCTTAAGATGTACACGTGGATCTCACAAACATTTACGATCATTCACATTCTGCAAATGTTTCAATCAATAAAGAATATTGATCAGATTTTAGATCTAACATGTGTGTAACATTTCTTCAATCTGATCATTCAGACACTACTTAAGATTACCGTCATTCAAAGTATTCCTCGAAGCACAAAAGCAGCTGCTATGGTAAAGACTTACACCATTGCTGTTTTTTGTGTAATGTGGGTCAAACTTTTTCCGTTACTATGGCTGGAGGTGTTCTTGTTTCGTTTTCTGAATATATCACTTTGGTAGTCTCGTCTTTAATAAGTCATTTGTCTAATGACATTATACTTAAAACTTGATTTAGTGATGAAGTTACATCTAGAATATGACCTTTAGCAGAGTTTCCCTGCAGCTAAAGAGTTAGTTAACATTTGGCAGTTGCCATGAGTTGTTATTTAGTTTTTCGTTTCTTGGTGTATTGCTGCATCGTTTATAAATGAGACATTTAATTCTTAATGACGCAAGAAAATTGAGAGATAACACCTTTTATAATAATTTCAAATATAGTCGAAATACGTGTTTAAGATTACTGATGCATTTTGGTTTACGGCTGTATGGTTCGCAATGTAAGTTCACTTCTCCTGAGAATCCCAGCAATTGTTATGAAAACAAAAACTATTTGATTCAGTCCTTAGAGGGGGAAACCAGACACGCATGCAAAATATCACAGAAGTGTAGAGCATGATAAATAATACATAATAATACGTGAAGCTTTTAGCGTTCAGATTCCTAAAATTTAGTTAAGTTGTTTTCATTTGAGAAATCATTTAAACACTTAAAATAACACAGTAAATCAACAAAACGCTGCGCTTTTCAATTGTGGAACGGTGTGCACGTTAACAGGTTTTTACAATGCAGAAAATGATATTCAGAGAGATAACTCGTGACTGTGGTTAGAAAATGAAACAATTTATATGCACCACATAGCAAGACATATATTTATGATTAAGACATTGATAATTATATGAAAGAATGTTCAACATAAACTGTAAAATTCAATGGCAAATAAGAACTTTGGTTATCATATTAATAAAATTTTATCCCGTAGCGTAGAAATGTCTTGTTATGGGTTATGTAGTTATTATATATTCACGATTCCAGCATAGCATGCAAGAAGTAATAGCTAGGTTGCATGCGTGTATATCAAAAGCATCTAAGAAAAATTGGATGAAGACATTGCTGGGAACTCAGACATCGAGGCTCTTAAACCTGTCTTGGTAAAACGTTCTAATTCTGTCTGAAAGAAGAAGACTTCAAAATATGATACGGTGTTATTTAATATTTAATGAAAATAATAAACGATCCTACTAGAATGTGTTTGTAGAGCATCTATGTAACAAGTGTACAGGCAATAAATGCATAAATGAATATTAATATGGCCATTTTGAAGGGGACTTTAACTTTAAGTTGAATGACTAGTATATTGTTTTCATTTATTCACTTAGTGATATATTTCAATCCAAATTGTTGTATCTACTGCAATTTCTGACGTGACGTATTACGGACATGCTAATTTATAGTATACTATCTTATTACCACATTTGACATTTTTAAGATTTATAATGATATTACTGAAATATTTTTGTTACGAATTCATAGATTTGAAATGCCACTGACAAAGGTATTTAGCGTTGTTGTTCGACGAGGGTCCCTTTTAGGTGATACAATTTAACAGACATAATTAATCTTACTCGAACCGACTCATAAATCAAATATAACTATAGCAGCTATATGTGACAGTAAGGTCAAGGTCAGTACTACTCATTGCTCAAATGTGTCATGAAATCAAATGACATCTTGCTGTACTGTCTTCCATTAACTGAACAATAGTTACATTTTTCGTGCACGACCAGATAGCATTATTTTTCTTTAGTATATAATATTAATTATGCCTTTTGCGTTTTTAAAGTACATGAAAAAAATATAATTGCGGTTAAATGATCCATTGTATTCGAAGCTTTGCTTCGTTTATTTCCATTTTACTTATATCAAACACAAGTGTTTTATATACACCATTTAGATCCTTTCTAAACGGAGTGTAACACAGAAACAATTAACTTTGTGTTTTTGTTTGTATGTTATATGTATTAATTATGAGGAATACGTGCCTCGTTAAATAGATGATTTTACCAGAAAGATAGAAAAACATGAAAGTGTAGTATCGTGTTAGAAGTAAATCTATCATGCACAAAGCTCTGTCAAGATGTTGTTATTCAAAGTAACTTTATGTTTTGCCAATTAGCTAAACTTTTATCTAAACTTTTAAGTTTATCTTTTGGTTGTAGTATTTTATCACTTATATGCATGAAACTTCAAAACTTTGATAAAGCGATAGGCCTTTCGGTTATTGGTGAGGTTTTAAACAAAAAATTCAAACTTCGATTACATTGTATAACGTATGCACTGCCTGGTTTGCAGTTTGATAATAAGTTTTAACATGTAGTGTTCAATTTACTTGAAAACGAAACAGAAAGAAGAACAGTTCTGTGTACTGTAATAACAGCGTATACCTAGAAAAAGATGACATGAATTATTGACGCTAATTGTCTACTTAAAAAGATATAAACGTATGCTCTAGGATAGAATAATCGGCCGCAGTTAAAAAATTCTAATAATAATCTATGTGAAAGTTTATCAAGTACATGCAACGGTTGAATATCCGGATATTCGTTCGGAAGGCTGATCTAATATCCGAATACCAATTTTGGTATTCACTGACATCCCTAGTTTTAAGCTATTTCAGTAACCCGACTATATGATATTGTTTCCATTATTTGAATTTGCCGCGAATAGTGCCGTTTGTATGTATTTCGCA
Source organism: Saxidomus purpurata (assembly GCA_022818135.1). Classification (NCBI taxonomy): domain Eukaryota; kingdom Metazoa; phylum Mollusca; class Bivalvia; order Venerida; family Veneridae; genus Saxidomus; species Saxidomus purpurata. Next base: position 25,803,098 of record JAFMSR010000010.1, on the reverse strand, counting down.
CAAACAGGCAGTCTTGTTAGCATTCATTGTCAAATTGAAACATTTCGGCTGTTATGGCTGAGGAATCCAATGAATTTTTTTTATATCTTTTAAAATTTCCGGTAAATTGTTTTTATTTATCCAACATTATATACTAAAACATAAAATGTAAAAATAATGGCTAGAATCAACAACACAAGTAAAACTCTTGGTAGTAATTTGATCAATTCTGTTGAAAATGCTAGTGAGTTTGGTTTGACGGCACCGCTATACTATATGTTTATATTGGAATTTCAAAAGCGTTTGTAACGCTTTATAATTTGGTAGCATATAATTAAGAATACTACGGTGCCCGTGAAGTGACATGTGATACTTTTTTTTATTTCGTAATTACGAAATACATTTCGTAAAAACGAAATGTTATTTCGTAAAAACGAAATGTATTTCGTAATTACGAAATAAGATTTCGTTTTTACGAAATAAGATTTTCGTTTTTACGAAATAACATTTCGTTTTACCGCAATGTATTTATTTCGTTTAAACGAAATGTTATTTCGTTTAAACGAAATAACATTTCGTTTAGACGAAATAACATTTCGTAATTACGAAATACATTTCGTAAAAACGAAATAACATTTCGTTTAGACGAAATAACATTTCGTAAAAACGAAATAAATATATTTCGTAAAATCGAAATCTTATTTCTTAAAAAGAAATGTTATTTTGTAAAAACGAAATCTTATTTCGTAATTACGAAATACATTTCGTTTTTACGAAATAAGATTTCGTTTTTACGAAATCTTATTTCGTTTTTACGAAATCTTATTTCGTTTTTACGAAATATTATTTCGTTTTTACGAAATCTTATTTCGTTTATACGAAATGTATTTCGTAATTACGAAATAAAAAAAATGTATCACATGTCACTTCACGGGCACCGTAGAATACACAAATAAATGACAGGAATTTATTCTTGAACATTTTCAATTTAGGATTCGTTCCAAAATATGCTTATTTCAGACAGTCAGAAGAATCTTGGTTTTTTACAAACATCTGAGAGTAAGTAGCTTTAAAGCCGCCAGTATTGCATAATGATCATATCATTGACAATAACAATAATTGTCGACATACCATGTACATACTGTGCATACTGTAGGCGGATGAATCTGTTTTATTGAGAAATTAAATATACATTTTATCTCTTTAAAATACTTGGCGGAAATGTTCCAAAGTAAGTGCAACGAACAAAAGCAGTCAGAAAAATGTATAAAATTATTGGATCTAATCGCTTTGTAGGTACCAAAGTGTTTGTGCTTTATTTATGACCTACTACAAGCGTCGTTAGTGGGTTTTAGGTTTTGGAAAATATGTAGTTATCGTAATTGAACGTTTGTTTTTGCACAAGGTGAAAACAATTTGGGCTCATTAGTGAAAGTGTGTCTCTAAACTGCAACATAATCGTGAAGAATGTAGTTATTCGCCTTCCATAATATTATTTTATTGTTTTCTTAACATGTTAAATACAACCTATTGCATAATTTATTAGATTAATTACATAACTAAACAGCAACTGTATAGAAAGAAAAAACGTCGATTTCCACTTTGATATGAAACGGTACTAGCGATGTTTCCTTTACGTTTACAAATAAACCATTTAGTTTATATAAAATCAAAGTTTATAATGTTGTCTCCATTTCTCTGCTTGCAAATATGTAGTTAAATTTACTTATTTTACTTGTTTGTAATAAAAAATCGAAGCAAGAGCAACAGGTGTTTTGCTACTTATTTTTGTCTGGGAAATGCAATACTACAAGTAATGTTGTTTTCAGATAGCCAGTATCATGCCAATCACAGTACACATGTTGTAGTTCAAGAACTGTCTTTGTTAATCAGAAATCTTATCTAAAAGAATACTTCTTAGAAATACACACGTCATGTTAACATTGTCATGATTGTGTTACAAAGGCAAATTTTCTTCACAGTTACACGATCCTAAGGCCAACTGCACAATCATGACAGATTAAACCCGACGTGCGCATTTTTAAAAAGTGTTCTCACTGATTTATAGCATTAAAAAAAAAAAAAAAAAAAAAAAAAAAAAAAAAAAAAAAAAATTTAAATTAAATATCAAAAATAAAAAAAGTTTACACTAATAACGTCATGTACATCACAACCTTCGCTTACTGGTAATGAAAAACAGCCAAATTAGCGTATCGGCATTCAATTTTAATCTAGCTAGTTCATTTACATTTAGTTTATAAACTGGACTTAAATCTGCTGTTTGTAAATCAAATAGTCTAAAAAAAGGTTCTTACAGCAATTTTTTTTTTAGTTTTTGCTGTTGTAGACGAATGTCTGTTGATATTCAGTTTGGTGGATTTATATTAACTCGCGGCTACGTGAAGATGGTTTTAATATAATTTGATAAGTGCTGCAAAATTGACATGTTTAAATCCACTATATACGACCAAATTATATCTTTTATTTGAAAAGTGTAACGTGTTTTGCCATTTATTTTTGTCTGGGAAATGAAATACTACAAGTAATGTTGTTTTCAGATAGCCAGTCTCATGCCACTCACAGTATACAAGTTGTAATTCAAGAACTGTCTTTGTTAATCAGAAATCTTATCCGTTAATAGTGAGCAGTAGACATTATATTTGCCTATGTGTTGAATCGTATTCTTACAATCTTACAATAAAGGCGCCATATCTTATTTTACGACCAGTGAAGTAAGTGCTAGTTTATGTACATAATATACATTTTAATAAAACTCTGACTTCCGACTATCGTTTATTGGTTGTTTGAAAGGTAAGTTTTCTGGACAAATAGGAATTTGGTAACTGCATTTTGTCTTACGATTGAATTAAAGCTGCTCGCTCTCAGTTACCGTTGAAAAAAATGTTTTTCAAAAAATGACATTGTTATTCATATATATAAAACTAAATGCTAGAATGAAAACATAAGCAAAGATCTAGGTAGGAATTTGCAGAAATCGATTGAAAAGGTCGGTTACACGGCACCGCTACACTAAATGTTCATATTGAAATTTCAAAAGCGTTTGCAACGCTTTTGAATTTGGTAGCGTATTTTTTTTTAATTTAGAGATATGCGTGACATGAATTTATACAGGAGCCTTTTTATATGACTACATGTTCTAAAATACATCATTTACATCCAGTTTGAAGAACTTTATTTTTTTACCAAAATCTGAGAGCGAGCAGCTTTTAAAAACCATCAAATAATGTTTGTAATGTTAGATATTTCATGTAAAATGTAGATATACATGTTCATTTGTTAAAAAATATACCAGTAATGTAACACTTTAATGTGCATTGCTTAAAATGTATTAAAATATGAGAATGTTTTTTCTTGGTTGACAAGTAAAGTTCAGATAAGCAATTGTCTAAAAGTAATGAAGTTCACAGTGGCGTATGTTAAATAGATTTCATGTACAGTCCGTTTCCTGAACTAATAGATTTTTGTATAGCCAAGAAAAAAACTATTAACAATTTGCAACAGCTGTCTGTATCAGCTACGTCTGATAAAGCAGAAGACCAAGTTTGATCAGTTATGCATTTAGTTAGTTTTTTATAACAGGTTTCAGCCCTGTATCGCAGTAATGAAAGGAACATATCAACCAATTAGATTAATGATAAGGGGAAAAAACATAGTAATTTCACGTAATAAAAATAAAATTACAAAGTAAGGTTTGAATTTTAATCAGATAAGATTAAAATGAATCAAAAGGCAGGGAATTATAGGAAATAAAAAATCTTAATGCATTTCATAAATATTTCACCCTCAGATCATACTCTTTAGATTGCTTAAACGACATTCCTATCGACATGTTAAAGCTTTCACGCTTAATTACACAATAAAAAAGTTATAAATGCATTTCAGTTTTAAAATGAATTGTTAAATGTATTTCTTAATATATTATCACAGTTACAATCATCATATATTTGAACAATGCTACATTATAAAATTACGCACCATGACAGCCTAACAGCAAGATCTAATCAAGACTGTACAAGTCGTCATAGCCACTCTATGATTGTTCCGGGAAGAGTGAGCAGTCGAATAACGGATGACATTCAAGACTATCAATATGAATACCTTATCTTTTTGGCTCACCTGGCACAAAATGTCAAGGTATGGTTTCTAGCGGTGTCGAATAAATCAACACCGAACCATTACCGCATTACCTCCTTTGCGTGGCGTATGTAGAGATGTGTTGTGATGATTGCCCCGAAAGTAGAGTCATGCAAAATTCAACTACCCATGTCTGTATCAATACGTTATGACTGCTTCGAACAAGTCTTGCATTTGTTTAACTGTGACAGAGAATGTTATCCTTTCTGGCTGTTTAAACTGTATAATGATAATACTTCAAACGTCTGTTTATTTAAACTTAACCAGGAAATGATGCCCACTGTTTAGATTTAATAGTTTTTGTGAAACATGGCCAACCGGGGCTAAATTTATGTCTAAACCACTATCAATACTTTTTGGTTATCTTTTCGTCAACTGGAACACGTCCAGTTTTCGTGAAACAAATCAATTTTCTATCAGCTTCACAGAATATTTTTTAACGAATTTGTTTACGTCTGATCTTTGGACAAATTCGAAGTCGAACAGTGGGCATCATATGCAACAAATATGAAAGACCTAGCTTCTATATTGAAGTGAGTAATGGAGAAACTACTGTTCTTGTTGTATTCTTACATTGCAGTTTCAACTTACCGTATTGATATATGGGTATGCATAGTTGGCCGAGTTAGGAATATAATATTATGTCATTAAATGTGTGTTGTGTAAATTTGTTTATTCCTGCCAGACACGTTAATTGTATGTCACTTCTTTATGCTATTACGCTAACTACAATAATCATGTCAAGATGCCAAGAATCTTCATAACAAGTAGAGTGTTCTGTTCACGCGGTTCAGATTGAAATATCTGTCACCGAGGGTAACTGTTTAGGTGGGAACGAGCTAGGCTCTGTCTTGCACTTTAAAACAGATATTCAAATGCATACTTATCGAAATGATGCCTTTTAATATTAAAACAAACGTTATTCAGATGCTGTGTTTGGCAAAGTAGCGTCACATTGTTTATAACGTTACGTCAAAAGTAATTCACGAACGTCATATTACATGGGAGGTATAATATGAGATTTTCCAGCACTAGTGAAAGCTGCGGATACCCCGATCCGGGGCACAAGAAAAGTCTATGACACAGATAATTCCATCTCTGCAGTGTCATGTTAAATGCAACTTGTTATTGATAAGCTTCTTTTCTACATACTGAAATTTATTAAAATTGTACCAACTATTATTGAGGAAACATTTTAGTATTTCTATGTATAAAGAAGACAATGATTGTGTTACAAAGTGTTTAAATGTTTGAATTCTAAAAATGTTTTTCTTATCTTTGTGACGCATATGCGTATTTGAGATTTTTCCGCTTTGTCTTGTGTTATCTGTGCAAACTAGATAAAGAAACTGTTGAACATTATGTTTTCAAATCTCGTCCACACAATTAAGGATAATTTTATAACAAACGAAGAAATTTCCTTTTAATCTTAACCATTTGTTCCAAATATAACTAATTCAAAGGCAGCAATATTTCTTTTCGAAATGAAAGAGGTAAATAAGGGCCTCAATAACTCAGTAGTTATGGCGTTCGCGTTCGGAACGGGAGGTCCGCGTTCAAATCCCAACCCAAGGGAGGATGTGTGTCTCTGAAGCAAGGACACTTATGCCGCATCTGCATCAATCCATTCAGCTGTGTTCGAAGCAGCGTTGAAAAGCTCGCTGCCTCTCTCTCCCGAGCGACTCTTACAACTACGGAGCTTTCTTCTTAATCGAACTAAAACAAATTCGTATAAACTGTAAGATAGTTGTAGAAAAGGCAAATATAGAATTTGTAACACTCTCATGTTTTACTTTGATTAAATTTATTAAAAAATGCGCGTATGTCTTGAAACTTCGTGTAGTTTTATTTGGGGATGGTGTAACAGAAATTTCGAGTAAATGTAGATGATGAATTACGAATCAATGTAAGTTTCGGCAGTAACAGCTTGATTGCAATTATAATCATATTTGTGGTACAATATAAGATATTATATCAAGTAATTACAACAGATGTTTCTCTTGAGCCTGCAAAAAGAAAGATTTCATTGTTCTCATTGTCAATTGTATTGCTTGACGTAGTAATTGATCATCATTCGAAATAATCTCGCTGTTAAGATAAAGTTTGATGTCTTGTTAATGAGTAATTGTGGATGCTTAATATCCGAACTTATATTAGATAACACAGTATGCAGAATTAATTCAGTTCTACAAATAGGAGACTAAAGGTCAGGTACTGAATATAGCAGTATGATGCAGTTAACCAGAGTCGATTTCCGTAACGTAAATTCTTTTTATATAAAAAACAACATTTTTTATCATTGCTTTCTGTTACTTGGGTCAGTTTAATCTCTCGTCATTTTTCCAAGCACATTATTGCAAGGCAACATGTTGTCATTGAGTCCAAAGGCTTATATCATCATAGAAAATCAACAAAATCATTTTTAACAGTAGTCTTAAGTTGAATCTATGAGATTGTGTCGCGTTTTACTTCTCACTATAATAACCTTTCCCCAAAACAAATACGTAACGGATGTATTATGTTGATTTTCATATAATATATATTATATACTTGTAGTTTCACGAAAACTTTAAAGTTTACATTTCTTTTGAAAGATGAAAACATTCTCTTTGTCTGATATATTAATAGATTTATATATCACTTAATGTTTAAATCAATTTCCTGTGGTTTCAATGATATTCAGGTTTATGAATGACTGAAAAACACCTGTACAGTCATAAATATTGATAAAATATCGTGAATCACAGTAGGTCTTTTGCTGATTTTAAATATTATTTTTAAAAGTATTTATAAAATGTGCAGTGTGATTTCTTTTTCTCGGCATCATCACATTCCTTGCAATTATATTTATGAAAGGACTATCTGTGTTTATCTTGTCAGTTCATGCGTTATCACAGAGCAAACAGTTTGTAAATAGAAGCCTTTCATCACGGCACAACAGCTGTGAGCTTTTAAACTCATGAAGTGTTAATATGACGTATCTTTGACAGAATCAACCTAAAACCGTTTACCATTCTTACAGTTCATGTTTCATGTCACGTAAGAAACTAGATATTATCATTTTCTATATAAGTTTACTCTAACATTGTCCTTCCTATATTTTATTTCAGATACTCTGGCTGTGTGTAAATTAAAAGTCCTAGCACTTATGGAGTAATTTTTAAAAACAGACTGTCTTTCCATTAGATTTTGTTTTCATAGTATGTTTCCAAATAACCTAGCTCTGTCATTTTTTTTCTAGTCATAATTTTATTCCATCGGCGTATAAAATTGTTCGAATCTGTTCTGGACAGTTACATAATGTAAACTATGTAGTAGGTAGGATGATGTCGTAAAGTTCGTGATATGTTTAAATCATGGGGAACTGTTTTGTTAACAAGGAGCTTTTAACGAACAAATTCCTGTAATCAGTTCTACTTTTCTTTATTACAAAACCGTGAAGATAGTTGAAATACAACAGTAATTTACATATGCATCATAGAGAAAACGTGTACAATGTAAATATTACAGATTGTATAATTATTGCTTTTGAAACCACATGCCGTAGCCAATTCAGTTTCCACTTTTTCAAGTTCTTCATAAGTTAATTTTTATTGCGTCTTATAGTAGTTTTATCACTACACATGTCCTGGTAGGTATCCTTAGTTTACTGTTTATTGATTATACATAATTTTATTTATTTATATATAGAGTTTTTATTCTGAAGTATTTTCCGAATATCACTGACAAAACATTTCCGATTTTATACTACACGTTAACATTTCTCTTTTTCCGATCAAATGCATCCTCATTGTGTAATTATGTGATTTCTCTCGTTAAAATAGTAGTTAACAGACTGTTTCTTGGTAGTAACCTATTTCTTAAATTATGTTTGCCATAACATTAGCATAAAAATGGAGAAAAACAAGACTTGCCATGTTTACATATTTACTAAACAGCTTAAGCTTTGAAATAAGCGTAAATAGTCTCAATTTCTAAGCTCATTGATTAGCATAATTTACTAACTGATTCCTTCCCTTTTCCCCCTCTTTTCTCAGGCTGTATGCTTTACATCATAATATAATTAACTTGAAATGAACTTCTATGCCAACACTTTAGAGACTAAAATAGTGTTAATTGTAAGTTCAACAGAATTAATTTGCTACAGACGTTTTCATCTCAGTAAAAATGTTCACACATACTCTGGTAAAACAGTAAGATCGCCTTGCCCTTGATTCCTTTCTGTCTACTTACCTTTCATCACAGCAATAAAATCGCTAACATATTCCATTACAAAGCCTAGCTCAGAATATGCGTTTATAACGTCAGATGTAGCGAATAATATATCAGACATTTTCTGAAGAAACTATCGAAAAGGTCATACTTTAGAAAAACTGACTTCCGTTACTTTTCTGGTTTTCTTTTTAGATTATATGACTGCAAAATATGCACTGAAATGTCAAATTTTCTTTTATTATAATTTAAATGAGTAAGCCATTCAAAACAAAGATCGCTGTAGTTAAAACTTTGCTACTGCTTTAATTTATTTCATATAAGAATGTATTAGAACCACTTTTATTTGTTTAATCTATTTTACAACAAATACGTGCACAGTCGAATTGAATAATAAGAAGTACTAGTACATGTAGTTATGTGATTGAAATACCAAATTATAAAGTTGAAGATTCTTAAAAACGTTAATGTTTCTGATTGTTGCTTGGATTGCCGTTTATGGATAGATATTGAGCATTTGGTCTGTTTTTTCAATATAACGATAAAGAGCAGAAGTTCAGATTGTTTACTAATAATTAAGTGTCTGCTAATTCCCAGATTAAGCACAGAAGCAGGATGTCTTTTGGGATTTAGTAACAAACTTGAAAATTACAGCTGATTTTTAAGTAATAAATGACTTCTGCGATCTAAACTTGACTCTTTATGAATATTTCTACCGGAGATGAAAAAGCAGGAAATCGTTTAATTAAATGCACGAAACAGATGCACATCAGTAAGCAAAGCATGTTTTAATGAATAAGACATACACACAACGCTATGTGCTCCTACGATGGAAGGCTTATCACTATTTACTGTCAAAACAGACCTATCTACGTACATTTATCATGGTCGTTGTATTTAATGCAACAAAATAATAGGTGCGTTGCATCTTAGTTTATCAGGAGCGTTGTAGGAGTAACAGATGATGGCATTGATTAAATACATGCATTGCCATATTTGTAATTTGTAAATGAATGTATTGCCGCATGGGTCTAAGATGATCTTCTGGGAGAAATTGAATAATACTTGAAACTTGTTTATCACACTTTTGCAAATGATAGGGTGCACGAGTGCCAAACAGGGATATGATAATTATATAAAAAAGGACAACATTCATCTATAAACCAGTTATTATTTGTTTAAAGAAACTATGATGACAAAACATAAACATACATGACATTACTTTCTGATTTTCATTTAAGAATATATGTCTGTAAAATATGGACTGAAATGTCATATGTTCTTTTCAAATTTGAATGAGTAGGTCATTCAAAACAAAGATCGCTGTAGTTAAAACTTTGCTATAGCCATAATTAATTCATATATGAATGTGTAAGAACCTCTATTATTTGTTTAATCTATTTTACAACAAATACGTGCACAGTCGAATTGGATAATAAGAAGTACTAGTAGTTGTGTGATCGAAATACTAAATTTTCTATAAAGTTCAAGATTCTTAAAAATGTTTTGGAATGAACTGCTAACATACTAGTATTTTTTCTGCCTCAAGTAGGCAATAAATGCATATTTTTTATTCCACTTTTGCAGACATTTAGAACTTTTCATGGTTACCAAATTAAAGCAAACCAAACATTAAAAGGGACAACATTCATCTATTAACAAGTTATTATTTATTTAAAGAAACTATGATGACAAAACGTAAGTTTAACATACATGACATGGAAATCGCTATAATTGTTTTATATAAACTATGAATCTGTAAGATGGCTTCCTAAAGTGTAATCAATAAATTCCTGTAATACTTTGGTACCTGATATTGGAATAACCATACAAGACTCCTAACTACCTAATACTATTAGTGAATAGAATTCGCTGGTAAGTACTAGTTCGTCTCAAATATTCAGTTGGTATAATTTGTTCCACAGCAGTACACCATTATAAGCTTACAAAGAATGTTGTCTATTTATGTTGCATACCGCTACTTACAGTGCTAAAACCTTGTGAAAGATTGTTCATACAAGCCTTCGACAGTAAATGTCTTTGAGGTTGAAATGTAGAAATATTACATCGATTTGTGATTAATTATTAGAGCATTTATTAATCAGTTGGTTTCTATTTTTCCGTTTGTTTGATTGCGAAATGTTTTCTGTAATATCTAAATCCATCATTCTGAAATATATCAAATTTATATAAATATATCTCTAACAAAAAGAAGACATCATAAACATAACAATAATGGTAGCATCTGCTAGTGCATACGGATGTCAGCTGGTATAGGCAGACGCAGGTAGTTAAATTCTTGATGTCTAAACTCCTTTTATTTAAATAATGTAAAAGAAAGTTATGCTTCACCTGCTTTATATTGTAAGGATGTACTTGACTTTGTTAAATCATTGATTCTCTTTGTACAGTCAATCCTATAAATTGAAGTTTTCTTGCTAAAACATTTCCTGCGGACAGGCAGACGTAGACGGTTTCGTAATAAGAAGTACTACAAAAAGTCCTTAACAATACATCTTCTCGCAGGTGTGATAGATATCATTCAATGATGCTCTTCTTGTGTAAAATCTTGTTACATTATCAAGTCAATGCCAAGCCTGCAGTAAAAGTTTGGCAGGCAACTCACAGCTGTCAAAAAACCAACTTCTTTTTAAATGTGTTGTGTTATTTTTCTTATCGTTTTCATTTCTTGAACTTGACTGGCATAACTCTATAAACATTTTTCAAAACATTTAACAACGTTAACATCGTCACATTTCTCCATCTTTTGACACTAAGTGTTGAGATGAGCTTCAATTGAGAAAGATTTTTGATAGATAATTATCCAAGAAAAAAAGGAAAGACTTCTTCCAATCTCAACAGACGTTAATAAATCTATTCTTGAACCAGATTATTTCTTTTCAGATCTGAAAAATTAATCGGTAAAATGTATTTTGTGAGTAGTATGATTATCTTTCCCCAAGAGTTAGTTGAAACAATTGTTTTATTTTTTTGTGATAAAACAAACACATGCACGTTTAATACAAACCTTCCTAGGCACTGTCAATTATTTACTATTCACACATACTGATATATAGTTAACCCGAGACAATTAATTGCGTTATGATGTTAAGTATAAAGCCTGAGAAAAGAAGGGAAAAGAAGGAACCAGTTAGTAAATTATATTAATCAATGAGCTTAAAAATTGAGACTATTTACGCTGATTGCAAAGCTTAAGCTGTTTAGTAAATATGAAAACTTGACGAGTCTTCTTTCTCTCTCCATTGTTACGCTAATGTAATGAAAAACATAATTCAAGAAATAGGTTACTACCTAGAGCCAGTCTGTAAACTACTATTTTAACGAAAGAAATCATATTATTACACAATGAGGAAAAGAGAAATGAGAAAAAGAGAAATGTTAACATGTTGTTTAAAATCAGACATGTTTTGCCTGTGATATTCAGAAAATACTATCCAACAAACATTTCAGAATAAAAACTCTACAGTACATACAAATAAATAGCATGATGTATAATCAATAATCAGTAAACTAAAGAGACCTATCAGGACATGTACAGTGATAAAACTACAATTAGACGAAATATAGATAAACTTATAAGAACTGTAACAAGAAGAAACTGAACTTATTTCGGCTACGGTATGTGGTTCCAAAATGCAATGATTATACAATCTGTAATATTTGCATTGCACACGTTTTCTCTATGATGTATTTGTAGTTTACTGTTGTATTTCAATTATTTTAATGGTTTTTGTAATAAAGAAAAGTAGAACTTATGGCAGGAAATTGTTCGTTAAAAGTTCCTTGTAAACAAAATAGTTTCCCAATAATTAAAATGATAAATACCAAACTTCTTACGTGACATAAAACATGAACTGTAAGAATTGTAAGTGGTTTTTAGGCTGATTCTGTCAAAGATGCATCTGGTTACATGTATCACTTCATGAGTATAAAAGCTTACAGCTGTATTGCTGTATACAGCTATATTTTTCAAAATAGAATTAAAATATCAGCAAAAACCATACTGTGCTTGACGTTATTTTATCAAAAGTAAAGACTGTACGAATGTTTTTCAGTCATTCCTAAACATGAATATCATTGAAAACCACAGGAAATTAATTTAAACAGTGATATATAAATCTATTAGAATAACAGGCAAATGGAATGTTTTCATTTTTCAAAAGGAACATAAAGTTTAAAGTTACATGTAACTACAAGTATAAGAAAATCAATATAATTATCCATCACGTAATGCCGATTAGGGTTTAAGAGAGATTGTTTTGGGTAAAGGTATTGTAGTGAGGAATTAAACGCGACATAATCTCACAGAGTCGACTTAATTTTTTGTCAAATACTAACGTTAAAATAATTTTGATATATTTGCTTGTTACTGAGGATAATTGAGAAAAGTATTTGAATTTGTATGATGATTTCGTATACGCCTTTAAGCTCAATCAAAACACGTTATCATGCGCCAGGTAAAATGACGAGATATTAAACTGACCAAAATTATAGAAAACAATGATAAGAAAAAATATTTTTTTCATAATAATATTTTACGGAACGGATATCGAATCCGGTTAACTGCATCATACTGCTATATTTAGTAACTCACCATTAGTCTCCGATTTGTATAACTGAATTAATTCTGCATACTGTGTTATCTAATACAAGTTCGGATATTAAGCATCCACTTTGTCAAAGGAACAATTACTCAGTAACAAGACATCAAACTTTGTCTTAAAAGAGAGATTATTTCAAATGAAGATCAATTACTAAGTCAAGCAATATTGACAATGAGAACAATGAATACTTTCTTTTTGCATGCTCAAGAGAAACATATGTTGTAAGTCCGTGACATTATATATTATCATACCACACATACAATTCTTATAGCAATCAACATATTACTGTCGAAATATACATTGCATCGTAAAGCAACATTGCATTTGCTCGAAATGTTTGTAACACCATCCAAAAACACACACACACAAAAATCCACAATGTTTCAAGGCATACACACATTTTCTTAAGGTAGTGAGCTTTTCAACGCTGCTACCCATTTACAGCTGGGAGGACACACCTCGTCCTTGCGCTAGGATTCGAATTCGGGACCTCCGCGAACGCCCTTTACTACTACGTTATGGAGGCCCATAACTTTCTTTTTACATATTCATCTACTTCTTTCCTTTCCAAAAGAAATATTGCTGCCTTTAAATTAGTTATATGGGGAACCAATGATTAAGATTAGAATTACGAGGAAATTAGTTTGTTATAAGAAATATTCATAATTGTGTGAACGAAATTTGCAAACGTTAATTTCAACAGTTTCTTTATTTAGTTTGCACAGATAATACAAGACAAAGCGGAAAAATCTCAAATATGCGTATGCGTCACAAAGATAAGAAAAAAAATGTCTGAAATCAAAGAGAGAAGATTTAAATACTTTGTAACAGAAACATTGGCCGCTTTTTACAAAGTAATACTTAAACAGTCATCATGTTTCCTCAATAATAGTTGGTATAAGTTTGAATAAATTTCACTCTTGTCAATAACAAGTTGCATTTTACATGAAACTGCAGAGATGGAATTTTCTGTGTCATAGGCTTATATTGCGAGCGACTGATAGCGAACACTTCCTGTCCTTTTCGACAATAAGTGTAGTAATTTAAAAGTTCATTCATGGATAACCTAATACCCGTGAACAGAACACTATACTTACAAGAAATGTTTCATAATAAACAATTTTGGCATCTAGACTTACTGTAGTTAGCGTAATAGCATTACAGTACTGGCATACATTGAACGTGTCTGGCAGGAATAAACAAAATACCGCTACACATATCTTATGACATATATTCCTAACTTGGCCAACTATTCGTGACAATATATCAATAAAATAAGTTGAAACTACAATGAAAAAACACTACAAGAACAGTTTTATCATTACTCACTTCTATATGGAAGCTATTTATGTCAGTTTCGCTAGAGATACTGATGCACTATTAAGTACAATGACAAATGACTGTGTCTTTCACAATTATAGCATATATTAAACTTCCAATCTGTGCAAAAAAACAGGTTAAAATGACATTATGTGAAGCTGATAGAAATTGGACTTGATTCAAGAAAACTTGACGTGTTCGAGTTTATGAAAAAATCACTTGATTCCCGTGATTTAGATATCAATTTAGCCCAAGTTGGCTATGCTTCAAGAAAACTATCAAAATTAAACGTTGCACAACATTTCCTGGTTTAAGTTCTACAAGGCAATTTTAAATATACAGACGTTTGAAGTATATAATTATACAGTTTAACGAACCAGAAAGAATAAAATTCTCTGCCAGAGATAAACAAATGCAAGCCTTGTTAGAAGCAGTCATAACATATTTATACAGAATTGGGTAGTTAAATTATGCACGGCGTGAAAATACTAAAAACAAAAATAATATCAACAGGGAAGCCACGTACCAAAAACGCAGCCTCCTACTTTCGGGACAATCAATACAACACATCTCTACATATGCAACATGTTAGGAACGTTTTGGTAATGATTTTTATTTACCTTGACTGCTTTTACAATATTGTTAAACAGGTCTAGTTTAAGGGAAGACCTTTAATTATTTTTCAAAAACAATAAAGTAAAACAAGAGAGGGAGCGGGTCAGTTTTTACCACTGGGGTAAATGTTGAACAATCTTTATTAAAGATAACTAAGTGATGCGACATATTAAATATCTAAGCTCTACACCGTAAGTTTTGGACAAGAAGATGCCACGTTCTATACATAAAGCCCCAAACGTCTTAGGTAATGCTACACACGGACTGTATAAGCTCTGGACCTCTTTGTTTTGAACAAGACCGTTTTTATTATATTTCCTTCTATAAGTCTATAAAAGACAGGACATGCCATGATCAAACTTCATAGAACATCACTGCACGGTGCTTCAACACCTATTGGTGGGGTCACAGGCCAATGATTTGCGCAAACTTAATAGAGGTCCACACACCAATTATCCAAGCTTGTTTTTTCTATAAGATTGTTATTAAAGTTTTTCCATAGCCATCAGAGTTATGCATAGAATGGAATTCTTTTAACACGTTTAATACACAATTAATAGAGTTTGGATGTAAAAAGCATCACTGCCAATTTTCATCAAGATTGACTTAGAGGTTTCAGAGGAGATGTTATTTAAAGAAAAGTGCTGATGACGACACAACACTATCTAGAAACCATACCTTGGCATTTTGTGCCAGGTGAGCTAAAAGCGTTAGCTTTTCATATTAATGGCCTTTAATGTCATCAGTTAACCGACTGCTCCCTTTTTACGTTTACTTGCAGAGTAGAGGAATGTGGTTATGATAAACAAGTACAGAAAAGGTTAATAAGGTAATTTATGAACTTTATATATATTCTTCCGATTTAGTTTAATTACTTTTGGTCTAAAATAGAAAAAAACGTTACGTAGTAATTGCATTTAACGGACAAGAACAATATGATTTTTGAAAGAATAAACAAATTTAAGCCTGAATTCAACCAGTAATAACAAATTTGCATCGGTTCTTTCAACATAAATTGAAATCTGTATGATATGTGGTGCACGTTCAGCTTTGATGTAAAGTGCTAATTATCAGAAAAAATAATCAGCGTTTGTGGCAGGTTAAAATGTGATCGCTTGAAAAATAGCGATGTGAACGTGATACATAGAATGATGTTGTTTCTTTGCATGAACTTTGCATATGCATCGTATCTTAGATTGATAACAAGAAAACGGATGAAGAATCAGCCAAACTATTTACTGACTGTTGATGCGGCATAGAGGAACGCGTTGCATGCAAATGAAAGAAGATAACATTTGAGAAAATGTTTCTAATATGTTACGTTTACCACCATTATGTATAAAACAAACGTATTGTTAACATTTGATAATTGTATATACGAGAAGTAGGAGTTTTCTTCGTAAGACTGAACAAGAACAAATAATGTTACAGTACTGTTACAATTGTATATCCATTTGACCATCATCTTAAAATTATCTTAAATATCTGGGAAGAAATGTAATAGCAAATAAAAATACTTGGTTTTCATTTGCTTGTTCAAAACGTTTTGATTTTAAGCCATACTATATTGTCACGGGTTAACTATACTCTTAGCCATTTTCGGAGTTCAAAATATTGTTTACATTGCCAAGTTGTTTTCGGAACACTTGTACATAACAAAAGCATAAAATAGCATGTATAAACTGTTCCAAGGTTAATCATATCGCTCACAGATAATCTGCTGAAGTCTCAAAAATAAGAAAAACCAGGTTCCGTTTTTCATCTAATGTAAAATGACAAATATATTGGAGGACAATTACTAGAATGCTGCAACCGGATCCAAAGCCCCAATAAATGATTGTATAAATTAGTCATTTTTCGGACAGCTTTGCGTTGCCTGCCAAGACTGGAATTCAAAATGATATTTACTAGACATATTTTTTATGCTCTTCGCTCGTAACGTGTATAACTAAGTGGTATCTGGCACACCCGAGAAGACGTGATGATTAGGATTTTTTAAAATTTCCCATGCAAACTTGTAGTGTACATGCGAATGAGTCAATAAAGCTAGTTTTATTTGCCGATTTTCTTACAAATCTAGCGTATTTTGCAAATTTAAGGGGTTAAGACTCCAAAATGCTGTGCCAATGCCCTGCCAAAAGTGTTAGTTTGACAAGTAAGTTCTTCTTCCAATATAAAGAGATAAATCTATGTATGATAAAGAGCGCGGAACAGAAACATACATTTGCACAATGATTGATGACATGTTCATTTGAGTTCAGAAGGCAGAATTTACGATGTGAAAAGTGACCGTTAGCAGATAGAGAATGTTGCCACAGGACAAACAACAGGGCCAATATCAATTCACTCATTTAATGACAATTTTATTAATTACCTTATCAATCTAAAAATAATTCATTCTATACAGACTATTATCTTCATTGACAGAAACTTGTCAGAAACAAAGATTACCATGCAGATCTGTAAATAAATATATCTAAAAAAAAAAATCGAAATAAAGATATTGATGTGGGTATTAAATTTCTTAGTTGGACCATTTTCTTTCCTTCTAAATAGGTTTAAGAAAGAACGTGAATAATAGTTGAATTATTTTTGCTATCAAATATTCCAGGCTGAATTCAGTATGATTATATATCGTATATTAGGGCTTTATCGTTACCGGTTTCCCATATGACCAACGCCCCCAGAAGAGGTTATATGTAGATTTTTTAGGTTTCGGAGGATAGTGCAAGATACAGAAAGCGTCCCGATTCTAGAGACACCCCTGTAATGGTTCTTATACATGCCAGGTGTATAGCACCCATACATGGGACCTCGGTTTTAGTCTCATCCGAAAGACTTAGTAATTTTAGTTTGTCAGCCCCGGGAATCGAACCCGCTAGCCCGAGATTACAAGTCTCGTGCTCTACCGATTGAGCTATCCGGGCTGATTCAGTATGATTTCAAGATGGCGACCGTTTTCTTTCTCGCAACAGTAAACACCTGAACGTATCAGCCATTCGGAATACTCAGATTTCTCAACATCCAATCATTCGTCATCAATATTTTATAGGACCGGTCCAATAAGAGATAATGATAATGTCCCTGATTTTTGTTATTGGCCCTGTCTTTCAATTTTATGAGATCTCTTCCTATTTTATCATTTCAGGTATTTAATGAATACAAGGACCAATAAACAATATTTATCTAGTTATGCGTTGTAATGGAATAATATGAAAATTGGCATTGCCTAACAGGCGGAAAGCCCTTAGATATGACCATTTTGACAGATTGGAAAAATCGTTTTGACAGTTATATTTGACAGTATGTAGCCGTTGAAGCTTTATCCTTCATTATCCATACAACAGGCATGTAAAAGAATCAGGGGTGTCTCTTAGTCTTATTATTTCTACGTTAAGGCCAGCGAGATAGTTTTTGGATGGGCGGGTTTCAAAACTACGTGTGTAAACATTTGAGATCAAATAAACGGTTTTAATTGGACTAGCGTGCATCTCGAACTGGGGCGCGTTCTTCATCTTCTTTGTCGACAGGGCTTTCTCGCTTAATCTTGTATTCTTATGTGAAAATTACATCAAATTCTAAAGGGGCACTGCCTACATCTAGCAAAGTATTTTCTCGAAACATTCTCGAAACATAGATTATGTGTTGAATAAACGTTAAATGATAAATAAATACAATTTCAAAGAAGAACCTATCGCGAAAAATGCCTCCTTTTACCACATTTAATCAATATAGAGGTTTTCTGTAATAAATCGCATCCACCCATTAATTGTACAACAACAACTCTACATAGATTATTGAATGGTTTACGGTACTGCGGTATATTTCAAACCGCAGCATTACAAAAGTCATGGATACTGAATTTCCAGGACTTGCGCACTACAGTGACACGATCTTCTTCAATCTAAAAAAAAAAATTATATTGAAATAAAAAAACAAAAAATCTTTTTACCCCAAAAAAAAAAAAAAGAGACTTCTAAATCGATACTCTATTGAAATTAGACATTCAGAAACTCTACTTATCAGCCCATAGAAAAGAGGCTCAAATTAATCATTGCAAAAACAACATCCGCGGTTAAAATGTTTACTTTTAAATAAAACTGTATAGGTTCAGTTATTTCGATTAATGTTTTTCAAATTTTCCGAGTCAAACTGCCGCTATATTGAAATGGCAAATTACTATCAAAGTTTCATTCAATACTAGAGAATCGAATCATAGTCAAAATCTGCCATAGATCAACAAACAAGTGTGGGAACCTAAAAAGAAACATCAACTCGAGGGAATCGTTGGATGAACACTAATCACAGACCGTCTTATTCACCCCTAAATTGCAGTTGTATGTATCGGCAAATGCAACATAACCACACGCACACAAGGATGATAGTGTAAACTGTTGCTTTTTAAAACCACTTTCGCTGATTTGTTATGCAGAAGTTTTGCATTATTTTGAAAACTACTTGCAACACTTATACACCTTATTATTTCATATGTAGCGTTTGTTTAGATATTAAGAAAGATGTAACTGTCCATGCTTTTCATTTGTGAAACGAATATTCTTTTTGAATGTACCTGTTAACGTTAAAATATACCACAAAATTCTACAAAACTAGGTCCTTTTGGCATCATGCAAGTTCAGAATTTGAATTAAATCAGTCTTCATTTTGAATATGCAACTACTCTGAATATTGGTTTTATTCAAGTGCAATATAATTTAAGTTCTTCAAGTAGAAGTGCACTCCATCAGAACAAAAGCTTGCTTAAAGCTTAATAAGTTTTAATATTTTCTTTATAACACTACTTGTCTTTGAATCACCCACTAATTTGAGCTTCCGGCATCCACCCATAACAACAGACATCCGCCTACAACAACACATGCTTATAATTATATTGGTTGTAAATACCATGAGTTTGAACATTTTAAATATTTCACACAAAAAAATCATTACAATTTTGAAATACTTCTACGTTCATAAAAATGTAAATAAGCGCACAGGAAAGGTTTTTAAATAAACACATACTAGCAAATTAAAAGTACAAAAAGCAAAATCTTTGATTTGGCAAATTTTGTAAAAACAGACAGCATTAGAACAATGTTGAAGCTTTTACATAAACCTTTTATAACATTAGTCAAGTTACCTCCTAAACTATGATAAGTTCCTAAAGCACAAACCAGCTACCGGTATGAGCACGGTGAAACAGAAAGCAAGAAAATTTGATGACTAAAGGAAATAAGGACGACATCGTGTGTCACTTAATAATTTTGCGCGTTTACCCCCCCCCCCCCCACCTCCTAAAACACACACATATACACTTTGAAGCAGGCGTCTAAGCATTATAGACAAATTGCTGCTCAAAATTAAAAGTTCTGACATGGATGCGTATATTCTGTACAGAGAACAAAGGTATATGAACTGACACAGTTCCTTTAGTATCAAAGGTTTTGACATGTGAAGAATAATTAAACATCAAAGAAACTTCAGGACGACTTGCCGTTTGAAAATGTCTTTGCAACATTAGATACCGTATCATGTTGGCTATAACCTAGGTAGAAAGCATTATTGGTATGTAAATAATGGTGTAATGTTGTGGAATATATCAGAACATTCATTTTCAAGTGAATGGTTTTGGCCAAACAATAACGATTAGTGAATCCCAGCGAATCAATTTGCAGTTAAGAAGTCAAACATGTCTCTTTAGTCTCTCACAAATCCTGCTGAGCCTTAAAACTATGTACAACATAAGGCATTCTTTTTATTAGACCTACCGAGTTTGCACGTTACCATAGAATATATAAAATGAACTTAACAATATCAAAACATAAAAAAAAAAGAAATATTACCTAGCTTTGAGGGAAATAAAAACCAAAACACCGTACACGCATATATAGGCTTAAGAACACATCCTTATTAAGTTATCACTTTAAAGTTTATAAAACATAACACGAAGGAATGCAAAACAATTGATTGATACAATTGATATTTTCATGCTGTTAAAGGTTTCCCACCCACCAAGTCATATGTACCTAATCACAGACTGACAACCGAGTTGAAAGCTTAATAAACGGAAACACCAATGCATAATGTTTGCATTTTACGGATCAGTCTGAAAGTTCATAGAAATGGTCGCAATCTGAATTCGGAGTTTTTCATGTACAATGCTAATACACTTAGATAATATTCGTCTGTTATATCAGATCTCTATCAACATCGGTTAATGAGGAACAAATCGATTTTATTTCTTTTAATGTCTCTGAGTCTGTTGCCTGTGCTAAAATATTTCATATCCATACTTAACCTTAAATGAGCTTCTATGCCAACAGTTTGGACGAAACTATTGTAAATTGTAGGTTCAACGGAATTAATTTGCTACAGACGTTTTAATCTCAGTAAATATGTTCACACATATTCTGGTAAAACAGTAAGATCGCCTTGCCCTAGACTTGTAAAAGTATGTTGAGATTGAGATGTGTTTTTCTCTTGAAGTGTTCTTTTCTTTTAAGAAAAATATCTATCAAAAATTTGTCTCAATCAAAGCTCATCTCAACGTTAGAGTCAAGGGAAGGAGAAATTGTGAAGATGTTGTAAAATGTCCACAAAAGATGAGGTAATGACTCTAACGACTGATGCCAGTCTAGCCTTGCCCCTGAATCCTCTCTATCTACTAACCTTTCATCAAAGCAATAAACCCACTAACATATTCCACTACAAAGTCTTGCTCAGATTGTGCGATTATAACGTCAGATGTAGCGGATAACATATCAGGCATATTCTGAAGTAACTATCGTAAAGGTCATACTTTAGAAAAACTGACTTCCATTACTTTTCTGGTTTTCTTTTTAGATTATATGACTGCAAAATATGCACTGAAATGTCATATTTTCTTTTATTATAATTTAAATGAGTAAGCCATTCAAAACAAAAATCGCTGTAGTTAAAACTTTGCTACTGCTTTAATTTATTTCATATAAGAATGTATTAGAACCACTTTTATTTGTTTAATCTATTTTACAACAAATACGTGCACAGTCGAATTGAATAATAAGAAGTACTAGTACATGTAGTTATGTGATTGAAATACCAAATTTTAAAGTTCAAGATTCTTAAAAATGTTAATGTTCCTGATTGTTGCTTGGATTGCCGTTTATGGATAGATATTGAACATTTGGTCTGTTTTTTCAATATAACGATAAAGAGCAGAAGTTCAGATTGTTTACTAATAATTAAGTGTCTGCTAATTCCCAGATTAAGCACAGAAGCAGGATGTCTTTTGGGATTTAGTAACATACTTGAAAATTACAGTTGATGTACTATTTTTAAGTAATAAATCACTTCTGCGATCTAAACTTGACTCTTTATGAATATTTCTACCGGAGATGAAAAAGCAGGAAATCGTTTAATAAAATGCACGAAACAGATGCACATCAGTAAGCAAAGCATGTTTTAATGAATAAGACATACACACAACACTATGTGCTCCTACGATAGAAGGCTTATCACTATTTACTGTCAAAACAGACCTATCTACGTACATTTATCATTGTCGTTATATTTAATGCAACAAAATAATAGGTGCGTTGCATCTTAGTTTATCAGGAGCATTGTAGGAGTAACAGATGATGGCATGACGAGTGCCAAACAGGGATATGATATATAAAAAAGGACAACATTCATCTATAAACCAGTTATTATTTGTTTAAAGAAACTATGATGACAAAACATAAACATACATGACATGGAAATCGTTATTGTTTATATATATATATAAACTATGAATCTGTAGGATGGCTTCCTAAAGTTTAATTAATAAATTCCTGTAATACTTTGCTACCTGATATTAGAATAACCATAAATGACTCCGAACTGCCTAGTAATATTACTGGTAAGTTTTAGTTCATCTCAAATATCCAGTTGTAATAATTTGTTCCACAGCAGTACACCATTATAAGCTTACCAAGAATATTGTCTATTTATGTTACATACCGCTACTTACTGTGCAAAACCTGACGAAAGATTGTTCATACAAGCCTTCGACAGTTAATGTCTTTGAGGTTGAATTGTAGAAATATTACAAAGTTTAAAAATTTAAAAGTTTATTTAAAGCAAAATCATTAGGCTAAAAAGTCCATGAGGCACACATATACAAAATTTATGGCGAAAAGCAAATAATAACAACAATGTGTGATTAATTATTGGAGCATTTCACATTACTGTATATCTACATAGAACACAAAGGCAATAATTAATCAGTTGGTATCTATTTTTCAGTTTGTTTGATTGCGAAATGTTTTCTGTCATATCTAAATCCATCATTCTGGATAACCACAACACTGTGACTTACAATCGCCTTGTGACTTTGGATAAACAGAAATTTTAACAATTTATACAAAGATCATAACGATTGTTCAGGTTGGGAGAATATTCAACAATATAAGCATTTACGTTTTCGTGAAGTCAGAAAATTACAGGCTTGATAAATATTGGTTGTTGTCAGTTTGATAGCTTCACTTCTTCAATCTATGTTTGACTATTTATGAATATTTCCACCGGAGATGAAATAGCAGGAAATCGTTTAACAATATGCACGAAACAGATGCACATAAGTTAGCCAAGCATGTTTTAATGAATAAGACATACATACAACGCTATGTGCTCCTACGATGGAAGGCTTATCACTATTTACTGTCATAGTAAACAAAATAATAAAAAGACCTATCTACGTAAATGCACCATGGTCGTTAAATTTAATGCAACAAAATAATAGGTGCGTTGCATCTTAGTCAGAAAATTACAGGCTCGATAAATGTTGGTTGTTGTCTGTTTGAAGACTTAGATGTTTTTCAATCAATTGATATATTTGAAATATATCTATGGTTTTTAACAAAAAGAAGACATCATAAACATAACAATTAAGGTAGCATCTGCTAGTGCATACGGATGTATGCTGCAAGTAGTTAAATTCATGATGTCTAAATTCCTGTTATTCAAATAATGTAAAAGAAAATTTGTGCTACACCTGTTTTATATTGTAAGGAGGTACTTGACTTTGTTAAATTATTGATTCTCTTTTTTCAGTCAATCCTATAAATTGAAGTTTTCTTGCTAAAGCATTTCCTGCGGACAGGCAAACGTAGACGGTTTCGCTTACGATCATCGTGTTCTGTCAAATACTTTTTTTACAAACTCTAAGCTAACTATAAACTAGAAAGTACGAGATAAGATATTGACTGTTATTGTCATTTTATCTGTGGTACGAGGCATCTATTGATAATATAAAATACCATTATAAAATAAATTAGCAAAAACACTGTTTAAAAATCTTTTTTACCGGAAAACAACATTTTTTGCAATTCCAGTGTTCATGTCTTCTCATGCGATTTATTAACAGATGCAAAAGCTACACACAAATAGGACGATCATTAGTCCAAGTTTCGAAATTGTCTAGTTCTGCTGCACACTTTGGTTGTCTGATTTTCATGATAAAAAATTGCATTGAGCAATTTAAAAAGAACCTAAGGCTTGCAGAACCACTTTCTTTGACAAATGTCCATTCAAAATAGAATCTTACGTAATAAGACGTACAACAAAATGTCCTAAACAATACAGGTGTGATAGATATTATTCAAAAATGCTATTCTTGTGCAGAATCTTGTTACATTATCCAGTCAATGCCAAGCCTGCAGTAAAATTTTGGCAGGCAACTCACAGCTGTAAAAAAACAACAACTTCTTTTTAAATTTGTTGTGTTTTTTCTTATCGTTTTCATTTCTTGAACTAGACTGGCATCACTTCTGAGACATTTCTAAACATTTAACAACATTAACATCTTCACAATTTATCCATCCTTTGACGCTAATTGTTGAGATGAGCTTGAATTGAGACATATTTTTGATAGATACAATTTTCTAAGAGACAAAGGAAAGATTACTCTCAATCTCAACATACTTTTATAAGTTTAATACACACCTTCCTAGGTTGAGCTGAGCTTTCTATGAACTTTCAGGCTGATCCATAAAAAGCAAACATCATGCATCGTTGTTTCCGTTTATGAAGCTAGGCACTGTCAATTATTTACTATTCACATATATTGATATAGTTAACCCGAGACAATTAAGTATGTATATGAATAACAGTTTGCACAGGCAACATACTGAGAGGCATTAGAAAGAAAAAAAAAACGAGTTGTTCCTCATTAACCGATGTTGATAGAGATCTGATATTACAGACTGATTATATCTAGGTGTATTAGCATTGTACATTAAAAACTCCGAATTTAGATTGCGACCCTTTATATGAACTTTCAGACTGATCCGTAAAAAGCAAACATCATGCATCAGTGTTTCCGTTTATTAAGCTTTCAACTTGGTTGTCAGTCTATGAGTAGGCACATATAATTTCAGGGGAAACCTTTAACAGCATGAACAATCAATTGCTTCGCTTTCCTTCGTGTAATATTTTAAAATAAAACTGTCTAAAACTGATTTAACTAACTGTGTAAAATATAAGAGATGTGATTCTTACTGACCATATATCATGCATGGTGTTTAGGTTTTTATGTTTGCTGGTTCTTGCGTCAGCGCTCACAGCTACATTGATAGGTAATATTTCTGGTCATGTTTTTGATATTGTTCAGTTATATTTATATGTTCTATGGTAACGTTCCAACTCGGTAAATCTAACAAAAAGAATGCCTTATGCTCTTATGCTGTACATAGTTTTAAGGCTCAGCAGGATTTGTGAGAGACTAAAGAGACATGACTGACATCTTAACTGCAAATTGATTCGCTGGGATTCACTAATCGTTATTGTTTTCCCAAAACCATTCACTTTTTCTGATCTATCCACAACATTACAACATTATTATATACCAATAATGCTTTCTCACTGTGTTATAGCCAAAATTACACGGTATCTAATGTTGCAAAGACATTTTCAAACGGCAAGTAGTCCTGAAAATTCTTTGATGTTTAATTATTCTTCACATGTCAACACCTTTGATACTGAAGGAACTATGCAAAAACTTATTGGCATTAATAACTGTGTCAGTTCATATACCTTTATTCTCTGTACAGAATATACGCATTCATGTTATTTCGAACTTTCATTTTTAAGCGGAAATTTGTTCATAGGACGACTTATTTACCAATGGCATAGGTGAAATATCGTATATCTTACCGAACCGAGTTGTCTGGTCTACTTTGCGATGAAAGTTACTGGTTACAGTGATATATGATTTCTATTGATGGATATTGTGCGATTTTGCGTATACGTAGTTTTACCATGTTCATAGCTGGTTTGTGCTTCAGGAACTATTCGTAATCTAGCAGGAAACTTGACATTTGTTATAAAAGTTTCATGTAAAGACTTTAACATTGTTCTAATACTGCGTAGTATTTACAAGACTTGTCAATGCCAAGATCTTGCCCATTGTACTTTTATGTAACAACCTCTCCATTTTTAAAATTATAAAGATTTTTTTGTGAAATATTGGAAATGTTCTAACACATGGTATTTACAACCAATATAATTATAAGCATGTGTTGTTGTAGGCGGATGTCTGTTGTTATGGGTGGATGTCGGAAGCTCAAATTAGTGGGTGATTCAAATACAAGTAGTGTTATAAAGAAAATATTAAAACTCATTAAGCTTGAAGCAAGCTTTTGTTCTGATGGAGTGCACTTCTACTTGAAGAACTTAAATTCTATTGCACTTGAATAAAAACAATATTCAGAGTAGTTGCACATTCAAAATGAAGATTGATTTTATTTCAATTCTAAACTTGCATGATGCCAAAAGGACATAATTTTTGTAGAATTTTGTGGTAAATTTAAACATTAACAGGTACATTCAAAAAGATTATTCGTTTCACAGATGAAAAACAATGGACAGTTACATCTTTCTTAATAATCAATAAATATCTAAACAAACGCTACATATGAATGTAATAATTAGGTGTATAAGATATATGTGACAAGTGTTGCAAGCAGTTTGCAAACTAACGCGAAACATATGCATTTCAAAACTGCGAAGGTGGTTTCAAAAAGCAACAGTTTACACTATCATCCTTGTGTGCGTGTGCTTATATTGCATTTTCGATACATACAACTGAAATTTAGGTGTGAATAAGACGGTCTGATTGGTTTTCATCTAAGCATTCCCTCGGGTCAATGTTTATTTTAGGTCTCCGCACTTTTTGCTGATCTATGGCCAATTTTGACTTTGAAAAATCCGATTGTCCAGTATTAAATAAAACTTTGATAGTAATTTTCCATTACAATATAGAGGCAGTTTGACTCATAAAATTTGTAAAACATTAATTGAAATCAAACGCAGCGAAAAGATTGTCTATCTAACTCAAAATAAACCTGTTCAGTTTTGTTTTTGAAGTTTTAACGGCGGATGTTGTATTTTGCAATGATTAATTTGAACCTCTTTCCTATGGGCTGATAAGTACAGTGTCTGAATGTCTAATTTCATTTAGAGTATCGATTTGGAAGATAGATTGAAGCTAGTCATGTCACCGTAGTGCGCACTTCTTGGAAATTCAGTAGCCATGACTTTAGTAATGCTTACAAATAGTTTGACAATAACTTACTTCCGATTTGCAACAGCTGAACATATCAGCCAACTGTAATGAATAGGCAAAAGTTAGATAATTCTTATTTTTTTAGTTTTCTTAACAGGAAGATAGATTTGTATCAGAGCTCAGAAATAAACACATCTGCTGATTTATCAGAAAACTAATGATTTTTGATAAGGTAAAATGATGATTTCATGATTAAAACGCTAGTACAAAATTCAAATTGAATTTTCATCAGATAAGAATAACAAATAAAAGACTTTAATATAAACATTTTTTTATCAAAATCATTTTTCATTGAAGATAAAATTTCGCTTAAATTTTACACAGGAATACAAAATATAAGCGGGAAAGCCCCGTCGGCAAAGCAAAATTCTAACACGATCCGCAACTTTTCGTATATAGATATAGAGGGAAAGAAGCTATACATTATTTTACGATAAAATACAGATCACGTTTCCCACGAGCAAAACGTGGGGTAAATATCGCACGCGTCCAATCGCATTCCGTGCTTGTAAGTTACTATGAAATGTTGCTAAGCGTCGAACATAGTTCGTGGTATTTTTTAAAGACTATTTCGTGTTAGAATCGAAATAATAAATGCATCTCTGTATTTTATCGTTTAATAAAATACAGTCAATCATTCGGATGCGAAAATTAAATCACTCGTGCTACGCACTCGTGATTTAATTACTACGCCTCCGAATTCCTGACTGTATTTTATTAAACGATAAAATACAGGGACACATTTATTATTTCTTAAATAAAGAACGCGTCCTAGTTCGAAAGACAGTTCCTAGTTTAATTCAACCTCGTTTATTTGATCTGATGTTTTACTTACACATGTAGTTGTCAAACCCGCCCATGCTGGCTTTAACGTCAAATTGATAAGACTAAGTTGTATGGATTATGAACGATAAAGCTTCAAAATGCATAGGTCTACATACTGACAAAGATAACTGTCACAACGTTTTTCCAATCTGTCTTCACAATCGAGCTAAAAGAAATTAGTATAAACTATAAATTGTAAAATGCTGTCAAATATAACTGTCACTACGTTTTTCCAATCTGTCAAAAATAGTCATATTTAGGAAATGCCTAACTTCATATTAATCCACTACAGCGCATCATTAAATTACTATTGTTTATTGGCTATAATATTCATTAAATACCCGACGTAATAAAATAGGAAGAAATAAGATTGGATGGCAACAATTAAAATCAACTTTTATTCAATTTCTTCCTTAAAAATATTTAGAAGGATAGAAAATGCGCCAATTAAGAAACTGAATACCCCATCAATATTTTAAAGGTATTTTTAATTACAGATCTGTCTGTTTCTGCCTGTGGAGATGATAGTCTGTATGGAACTGATCATTTTTAGATTGATAAGGTAATTAATAAAATTGTTATTAAATGGGTGATTTGATATTTGCCCTGTTGTTTGTCCTTTGGCAACAGTATTTATCAGCTAACGGTCATTTTTCACATCGTAAATTCTGCTTGCTGAACTCAATAAAAAAAGGCCATCTTCACTGTGCAAATGTATGCTTTTGTTCGTCGTTCTTTATCGTACGCAGTGTTTTATATTGTGACACTTTTAATTAATTTTTAGGTTTCGATTAGCAGAAGGTGCATAGTCATACCTGTATATTTTGTATGATTTCCATACATGTTAGTGTATGGTTTTATTTGTTGTCTTTTATCAAGATGACATTCGTTTTAGGTGTAAATTAAATATAGTAACTGTGATTATTTGTAATTTATTATGCTTATAGTCTCTTATAATTCTATTATAGAATGGTCATTTGCTTGATATTATCTGTGATTTTTTTTATGCATGAATTTTATAAATGTGTATTATGCAAATGAATGAGACTGAAATAAACTATTAAACTACGTAGATATATCCCAACATATTTAACAAAATAGAAGAAAAACTTGCTTGTCAAAGGAACAAATTTGGCTGGGCATTGTCTCAATCTTTGGGAGTCTTTGACCGCTAAATTTTACAAAATACGCAAGATCGGAAAAATAAAAGTAAGTTTGCTGACTCATTCTCGTGTTCATGGTAAGATAGGTATTGTTTATTATTGTGACATGTGCATAAAATAACAAATTATACATGTACATATATACAGCTGACAAATACAGCATCCGGCCCATTGGGTCTATATGTCACAAGGTTAATCAAGGTAGTAATAACAGCTCAGAATTCTATATAATGTTAAACAAATGAAATCTATTCAGCACCTAGTTGTTTTTTTTTCTCTTACTTATTTTATGTTATCAATTCAAATCAAGTGTCACTGTTTACAAAGTGTTCACAATAATGTTCAATTGTGTAATACAATCAAAATCAGATGGAATGACATATCGTAAATATAGTATCATGGTAAATGTTCATAAAAGATTTTAAAAATCCTAATCATTACGTCTTCTCGGGTGTGTCAGATATCACTCAATGATACACTTCATATGTGAAGTGCACAAAACATTTCATTTTCTAGTAAATGTCATCTTGAGTTTCAGTCTTGGCAGGCATCGCAAAGCTTTTTTATAGGACTAATTCATACTTGATACTTAATACATCATTAATTAAGGCTTTGGAAATGTTTGCATATTTTGTTTTTCAAGATTATAGTTTTCGTCCTCCACTAAGTTTGCCCTTTCACATAAGATTAAAAACGGTACAATATGTAATATAAGGGTAGTAGAATTGCTCAGGCTGAGCATCACCTGTGTTAACTGTAATCTCAGCATGAAAGCTATTATCAGTGGCCCCTTGTAATTGATATCAATAAATCACAATGTAACCACAACACTAGAGTGTATCTTCACTGGCAGAAGATTGAAAACAGATACTCTTCTCCATCATTTATTTTGTACAATGCTTGCAATGTTGATATTTACATGATAAAGAGAAAAATAATAAATACATGTATGTATATTTCTAACTCCAACTGCTGTAAAAAGTGAAACTTATATAATGGTAAATTATCATTTAAGATAAATGATTTAGTATAACAAGTTCATTTTATCTTTATGAAAAAATGTATCAAGCTAATGTATTCATGTTATTGTACTGGTACTGAGATGAGCTATGATATATAAATATGCTTTAACATTGCCAAGAATTACGAGATATAATATATTTGTTTATAATACTTACAAATTACTACATTTTTATTATTTTCTAAAAAGAAAGGGAGTGAAATTTTGAATATGCATGAGCTTGCAAAATAACAAACACTGGATTTCTGAATGTGCCATTTTCGTTCCGTCTCCAGCGTTTAGGTATCGTGTAAAGATGAAGATAAACAGCATCAATATCCCCTGGTGTTATAAGGCTCACGACTGCATTATCTTGTTCAAGTTCATGTTGAAGATGTACAGCCCAATCAAGTACCGACATTTCTGCTTCTCCTTTTTTCTGTTTCACTTCTTGTCAGCAACCGGGTTGTCTCTTTGAAATGATCTTAGTATTGGTGTACAATATGTATCACATGCACAGAAACCAGAACATTCACATGAGGAATGGTGCAGTTCGCTGTCAATAATCAAATCAAAGTTTGAATTGAAAGTGTGACTGTCCACGTTTTATGCCAAGTACGTACTGACAGCTCGCTTTCCGACATCAGTCTTTGTGACAGCTTCCTTGTTGAAGGTTGTTTGGTTTATGATACTTGAAGCTTTTTCGATCTTCTGAATATAGTCTTTCCCTGTTTTGACGTTAGCTGCTTTGAATTTCGTGCCAATTCAATCACAAACACTTTCATTGTTACCAGAATATTTTCAGGTTCTTTTTGGACATTTAAGGTCATTAACTCATCCACATTGATCTGACTATTCCAAACAGATGCACCTTGCATAGACCTTGTCAGAAAGGATTTCAAAGCTCTCTGCATACCGACAGCTTTCATCACCTTGGGTTTGCTACTGTCTGGCTTGACTAGTGCTTGACAGGCATTATTTTCAGATGAAAAGCAGTCAATACGTCCTTCAGTTGTCTTTCGCTCTTAACGATTTCTACCTTGGATTTGATAGTTCTTTTGATTGTTATGCCTTTACTTCTCTTTGCTCTTGAAATAAGTTCTGATGGGCCAAATAAATTCTCAGTAGAAGGTTACCCTGCCCCATAATGATGAGACAATAACTTCACACAATATGGGGCATACGATGTGGCATTGTTAACAAAAGAAAATCTAAGAGATTCTTTAACAGATGCTAAAAGAAGAGCATATCCATCACGTCCACCTAAACGCTCCGCTAGTGCTATTGCTATGACATTGTCGCAGTGATGCATTATGTCTACATGCAATGCAAATGTAGCATTCTTCTTTGACCCATGTTTGAGGACATTTTCGAACTTTAAAGACCAGCTTTCAGCATTGGCACATGCTTCGTTTGACTCCATATCTGAAATGAAACATTCCTGTTGTTCTTCATTCAATGATTTTGCATACGATACAAAGAAAGCCATATGTACTGATAGTGCTATTCTTCGTACATGTCTATAATTCCATCTTTAAAGTTTTCAAATTTTCTTTTTATGTTGAAAGTTCTCACTTGATCTCCTTTTGATTAAAAAAATCACAAAATCTTGTAACCAGATATGATTTTGCCCACTAGAATTTTCATCATGATCAAGTCGAAATAACTTAAAAATCTTCTAAACTTCATAATAAGCCATCTTTGCCTAAAATAATATATATAAACATTGGTAATTTTTAAGTAATCTTTCAGAAATTTAACAGAAACCCTGTTATTTAAACAATGATTTTCATATTTTAACAATGATTTTCGTATGTCCACATGCCTATAAGCATTAGAAAATATAAAGTTAGAGACTGTGTACATAATACAATCAATGATATTTTATTCCTTATTTGAAGATCAGAACTGTCATAATTAACATTGTGTTTCATTTAATTGTAAACATTTTAAAACCTGAACCAGAAATTTATGTGCACAATAATTTTGCATGTATGATAATATAGTTTTTAATACATGTGATAATATAGTAGATAACATGTATAGAAATATGAAATATACTTACAGATATTTTAATTATTTTCAACACAAACGGATCTTCTTCTGTGAAAAAATACGATGAGCGTCTGTTAAGTCCAAATTTCTTTGGAATGTCATTCACAGTGTAAGTAGCAGATACAGAATGAAACATTATGCTTTCTACAATTTATAAATTCTTCATTATCAGGACATGATATTGGGGAAACCACATTGTCAGTATAACCCTAATTTATTGCTATCAATTTCACAGGGTCATTAATTAATTGGCCCTACGCTGTGAAGCTGGGAGGCTTATCAGAGAGTAATTTTCAGCAGAAAGTACCCTTGTATAACATAGTGGGTACCTGGTTTTTCTTGTTTTAAAGACTTCAGCAGATTATCTATGAGGGATATGATGAACCTCTAAATAGTTTCTGCATGTTAATACACTTGACCGATATAGAAACGCAAAGATTTCCCCTGTTGAACATTTTTATTTGAATGACGCTATTGTTTTTATTTCTTTTTCTGTCATTTTTTGCGATGAATTATTGAAACTTTTACAAGAATTCAATTTAATATCGATTTTGTTCTGTATGAAATTTGAATAAATTTGAAACACGATAACATTGTTAAAATAAATATTTTGCCACTTCTGCGTTTCTAAACCGGTTGAGTGTATTTTTATTATGCGCAGATGTTCCAAATATGATTAATGTGAAAATATAGTATGGCTTAAAATGAATACTTTTTCAACGCGAAAGAACACATAAGTAAATGAAAACCAAGCATTTATATTTGCTATTACTTTTTTGAGATATTTATTTAGATACTGTTAAGATGGTGGTCAAATGGATATGCACTTGTTACAATACAATATTTGTTCTATTTCAGTATGTACTTTACAAGGAAAAAATCCTACTACTCGAATATACAATCAAATCAAATTTAGAACAATGCTAATACGTTTGTTTGATACAGAACGGTGGTGCAGTCACAGAAGTAGTAACATATTAGAAACAGTTTCTCTATTTGATGTTCTTTCCTATGCATGAGACGCGTATCTAATTGCCGCAGTGGGAAAATCACAACAGTCACTACAATATGTAATATAAGGGTAGTAGAATTGCTCAGGCTGAGCATCACCTGCGTTAACTGTAATCTTAGCATGAAAGCTATTATCAGTGGCCCCTTGTAATTGATAACAATAAATCACAATGTAACCACAACACTAGAGTGTATCTTCACTGCTAGAAGATTGAAAACAGATACTCTTCTTCATCATTTATTTTGTACAATGCTTGCAATGTTGATATTTACATGATAAAGAGAAAAATAATAAATACATGTATGTATATTTCTAACTCCCACTGCTGTAAAAAGTGAAACTTATGTAATGGTAAATTATCATTTAAGATAAATGATTTAGTATAACAAGTTCATTTTATCTTTATGAAAAAATGTATCAAGCTAATGTATTCATGTTGTTTTAGGTACTGGTACTGAGATGCTAGCTATGATATATAAATGTGCTTTAACATTGCCAAGAATTACGAGATATAATATATTTGTTTATAATACTTACAAATTACTACATTTTTATTATGAAGTGATCCCTGTGTTCCTTGATTAATGTTTCTATTTTGAGTTCGTCAAACTTTACATTTTCAAAGACATTTTCAATGTTTAGAAACTTTGCTTTAGCTATTAATTTATAAAGTTCAAATGATGATGCAACTAAAGTTGTACTCGATGCTTCTGATAGTTCTTGTTCGATTACTGTTGTGATGTATTAACACGCTTTTGAACTTTCCGAAAATTGAAAACAGTATTTTAGCACAGATGAGACTGACAGAACTGGTTTTCCATTATATGTCTTAATTCCATCTTTAAAGTTTTCAAATTTTCTTTTTATGTTGAAAGTTCTCACTTGAACTCCTTTCGATTTAAAAAAAATCACAAAATCTTGTAACCAGATACAATTTTGCCCGTTAGAATTTTCATCTTGATCAAGTCAAAATAACTTAAACAATCTTCTAAACTTCATAGTAAGCCATTTTTGCCTAAAATAATATATATATATAAACATTGGTAATTTTTAAGTAATCTTTCAGAAATTTAACAGAAACCCTGTTATTTAAACAATGATTTTCATATTTAACAATAATTTTCATATAAGCATTAGAAAATATAAAGTTAGAGACTGTGTACATAATACTATCAATGATATTTTATTCCTTATTTGAAGATCAGAACTGTCATAGTTAACATTGTGTTTCATTTATTTGTATTTTCAACACAAACTGATCTTCTGTGAAAAAATACGATGAGCGTCTGTAAAGTCCAAATTTCTTTGGAATGTCATTCACAGTGTAAGTAGCAGATACAGAATGAAACATTATGCTTTCTACAATTTATAAATTCTTCATTATCAGGACATGATATTGGGGAAACCACATTGTCAGTATAACCCTAATTTATTGCTATCAATTTCACAGGGTCATTAATTAATTGGCCCTACGCTGTGAAGCTGGGAGGCTTATCAGAGAGTAATTTTCAGCAGAAAGTACCCTTGTATAACATAGTGACTAAATGATTTGTGCTGATTCTTCGTCCGTTTTCTTATCAATCAAAGATACGATGCATATGCAAGGTGCTTGCAAAAAACAACATCAATGCATCACGTGCACATCGCTATTTTTCAAACGATCACATTTCGCTGATATTTTTTTCTGATAATTAGCAATTTACAACAAAGCTGAACCTGCACCACACATCATACATATTTCAATCTATGTTGAAAGAGCCGATGCAAATTTGTTATGACTGGTTCAAGTCAGGCTTGAATTTGTTTATTCTTTCAAAATCATATTGTTCTGGTCCGCTAAATGCAATCTCATATACTTAGATATTCCATAAACATTTGTTTTTCTTTTTTAAAACAAAATTGCTCCTTATATCCAAAGTATGTTATATTTTTATAGCGTTTTTCATATAACTTAAAGAAGAAAAAAATCGAGCCTAAACAAATTGTTCCTTTTATCCGTAATTTCGCTATATTCGGAGTCGTTATATACGGAGTTTGCTGAAGATCTTCTAGTCTTGCTAATTTCTTATACCACGGCAGCATTATTAAATGTCTCTCAACATTTTTGTTCTGAATAAAACGTTGTTTATGTGTAAAAAGTCGGCTTCTATTTATCTATGTAATGTCTGGAAAGTCGTATAAATTCCTATGTGTTATGTTTTTTAACAGTTGCAAGCTGTAAATGTAATCTCCTTATGAACTTGTCTATTTTTCATTGTTTTTTCCATTACCTAGCTCGTTACCAATAAAACCATCATATCATGCCAAACAAAATTATTCATGTAAGGGTTAAGTGGGTCTGATTGTGTGTGATACGATCTTAACTCTCGTAATATTGTCAGTGTGATTGTAATAAAATCCAGTAAATTTCTTTGATTACAATTCCTTCCATGTTTTATTTCGCCTGGTTATTTTCATTGGGGATAAAAACCTACCAGTTAATGAAGTGATTAGGCCTGTTAATGTTTTAGTAATAATCACATTCGTGTTTTATTGATGTAGATCTAAAGCGGCTTACACTTTTCGGTAACATTTATATGCATGGATTTATATATATATCCTTGTGAAACTGTTTGACAATTTAGATGAAAATGTACATGTATGCAGTTGATAAGATCTTGAAATATTCAGATTTTTGTACATATTCAGGACTATGCACTTACTGAACAGATATAAAAGTGGCTCAATTCATGTACATGAATCATGAAGATTGAGGAGCATTTATTGTCACTGGTAAACAGTAGGTAAAACCGTTGGTTGCCTAGATATTGTTCTTTGAACGGAGAAAAATATTGTATAGTGTTTCTGGTCTGCTCACAAAACGTGCATGCCATCGAGCGTACTTCATTGTATCGGAGTTATAGCGATACTTATATTTCTATGTAGATGTACTGATGCACAGATTGTGCGAAAAAAATGGAAAATTGTCAAAATGGATAACTTGTATTTCTTATGACAAAATCATATTTGTTTTTCTCTAAACACGACTGTCCTAATTTAAGTATTCTATAACAAGTCAGAAAATGATATTGTAATGAGCTACAAATCTTACATATTAAAGCTCAAAAATTAAAAAGGGTTTGTCGACTGCCATCTAGATCTACTATAAATATAGGCCTACATGTAACATTGAAAGATTATATAGAGGATTATTGTTGGTTTCGGTGTAAGATCACGTTTTATTTAATGTTTTTCGGTGGTTTATCGAAATCTAACGTTGGATTATATCCTGATTAACTCACTGTCTACTCAGTGAAAATTATCAAATTTTTACCCGGATTAATATCAAAATGTATACAGGGCGTAATGAACGCCGGAATCCATACGATGATGGCGTCGTTAAAATGACGTCATGTTTGCTATGCTTTCAAATGACGTTTCCCGCGATTTCCGACATTCTATTGAAACAAACTCAACAAAAGTAGAGTTTGAGACATAAAATAAACAGAAAAATTGTTGGTATCGATGTAATATCACGATAATTTCCCTCGTGAACACCAGAAGTAGCTAGTTTCACTCGTGGCTACGCCACTCGTGAAAATATCACTCTTGGTGCCCACTCGGTGAAATTATAACGTGATATTACACCGAAACCAACAATTATCCTCTATATATAATTTCTCCGAGTGGGCACCAAAAGTGATATTTGAAAATAACAACTTTTGGTGTTCACGATACCAACAATTTTTCTGTTTATTTTATGGTTAACAAGAGCTGTCCCCCTCACAAGTGACGAATGCCCCCGAAAGAGGTGCCTCACAGTCTGTGTCCTCTCCATGTGCTCAAGGTCTTTCAAATAGTATGGTCCGGAAAGGCCCTCTATAAATGTCTTATCGTACTGATAATCTTGTCTCGCCTGGAAGCGTTTATCACGCCGTGCATTTATCACGCCGAGCGAGTAAACTGGTATTTGTCCGATAGTTGTATGCAAAACTGCCCGTCATTGTGTCATTTAAATACCACATTTAATTTAAAAAATGGTATAATTGGAAAGCTGATGAAATTGTCTGTAAAACTGTGAAATTAAAACCTCTATATATAATTAACTATTATCTTTAACGCGAGTTAAACACGGTCCATGCTATTCCGTCTTGGGATGGTAATTTGACTCGCGATACTGGTCTTACAAAACTGTACGTTATTATGTTATAAAATAAAAAAACGAAAATCTAATTCATATCCGTTCAAAAATAACTCTTAATTTACATTTTAATTAGCAATTTTCCATCATTTGACCCTAAATATATAGTGAAAACCTGTGCACAAAATATCACCGTATCGCGAAAAAAAATCACCATTGACGCCATTTTTAGATTTTGAACGGATCTAACCGTCCCAGAAAATTAAAATACGGGTGAAATACGAAAATCTAAGACATAACAGACGCACATTAGACTTAAATCTATGAGAAAAAGATGTTACATCAATCCCATGAACACCATGCAAGTAGAAAAGAAGCGCTAAAATTTTCGGTTTTCGGCTTTTGGTCATTTGTGAAAAAAACCCGTTCGTATGAGGTCAACTTTCCAATGCGTAAATCCACCTAAAACGAAACATCGGTAAAATATAATATTATGTAATGATAAGGGAATGCATATATTGTATTAAGGATCACTTTGTTGGTCAAATTGATTGGTAAAATATCGAGATATACGTAGATATAAAGTATCAACAATTTCTTTCTTTTTCCAAAATGGCGGGTACCCGGATGTTTGTCACGTGATCCGAGGCAAGTTATTTATCGTATTACTCTCGTTTCCGGACCATACTATTTGAAAGACCTTGATGTGCTCAATAAATGTGCTATGTAATTTTAAAATCCTTCCATGCATGACAGAGTAACCATGCATACAGTTTTCCATTACTTTAAACACTAAGTGTGACCTTGACCTTTGAGGTAGGGACTTGGGTCTTGCACGCGACACATCCGCTTGATGTGCTAGACATTTGTGCCAAGTTATTTTAAAATCCTTCAAAGCATGATAAAGTTATAGTCCGGACACAAATGTATGCATATATACAGGATTCCATTACCTATAAACTCTAAGTGTGACCTTGACCTTTGTGATAGGGATGTGGGTCTTGCACGCAACACGTCATCTTGATGTGCTAGACATTTGTGCCAAATTATTTTAAAATCCTTCAATGCATGACAAAGCTACAGTCCGACACGAATGTGTGCATATATGCATATATAGAGGAATCCAGTACCTTCAAACTCTAGTGTGACCTTGACCTTTGAGCTAGGGACGTGGGTCTTGCATGCGACACGTTGTGTTGATGTGCTAGACATTTGTGCCAAGTTATTTTAAAATCCTTCAATGCATGACAAAGTTACAGTCCGGACACGCATGTGTGCATATATGCATATATAGAGGAATCCAGTACCTTCAAACTCCAAGTTTGACCTTGACCTTTGAGCTAGGGACGTGGGTCTTGCACGCGACACGTCGTCTTGATGTGCTAGACATTTGTGCCAAGTTATTTTAAAATCCTTCAATGCATGACAAAGTTACAGTCCGGACACGCATTTGTGCATATATGCATATATAGAGGAATCCAGTACCTTCAAACTCCAAGTTTGACCTTGACCTTTGAGCTAGGGACGTGGGTCTTATACGCGACACGTCGTCTTGATGTGCTAGACATTTGTGCCTAGTTATTTTAAAATCCTTCAATGCATGACAAAGTTACAGTCCGGACACGAATGTGTGCATATATAGAGGATTCCATAACCTTCATACTCCAAGTGTGACCTTGACCTTTGAGGTAGGGATGTGGGTCTTGCACGCGACACGTCGTCTTGATGTGCTAGACATGTGTGCCAAGTTATTTTAAAATCCTTTAATGCATGACAGAGTTACAGTCCGGACACGAATTGTAAGTGGGGACGCACAGACGGACGGACGGACAGACGGACGGTGCGATTTTAATATGCCTCCCTTCGGGGGCATAAAAATCTACTTTTATTGAGTTTGTTTCTATAAAATATCGAAAATCGCTGGAAACGTCATCAGAAAACATAGTACAAATGACGTCATTTTAACGACGTCATCGTCGCATGGTTTCCAGCATTAATTACGCTTGGTACACTTTTTGACGTAAATCCAGGTTAAAGATTGCAAAAACAATGAAAATAAAAATGGTAGATCTAATCCACTGTTTCAAAAGTGTGGATTATTACTTTTATTTCACTGGAAAACATAAAATAATGTGTGTTTTTCTTTGCCATTGTTTCTAATGTTAAACTTGAAATTTCTGTGCAATGTGTAGTATAGTAACTGCTCTTTTACGCAAAGTTGTTTTGAAGGATGTGTGTATAAACATTTGAATTTTTGTAAATATTAGTTTCTATATCCGTAAAATAAGATAGTTTTTGAATTTGAGTATTTTAACCTTTATAGGAAATACTAGTACACTGTGTAGAACAGCTATGCACCGAATGTGAAATTGAGATTTATAACTGGAATTAATATATTTAAGCACAAAGTGTGACTTTATTACTTTTACATTAATTCTTGTTTTAGGTATGATACTTCGATAGGGGAAACAAACGTGCAAACGCACTGACGGGTGGAATCAATCTAATCGATGTCCGTTTAGTTTAGGAATAAATTAATTGAATACATGTAGTTATGTAAATTAAAGTTAAAACTTGCACTCATAAAATTGACCGTTGTTCACAACCATGAAAAATTACATTCGGAAAATTGAAAAATCTGACCTACTATATATCTCATTATTTCAACAGTCATTAAACTTTAGGTGCAAGAATCATTTCCCAACAATAACAGAGCCAGAGTAATCCGCTTGTAACAGGAAACCCGAAAAGCTGCTGTAGTGTGAGCCACTTAATGAGGAATCTAAGTCAATGTTGTGGACACATACATCATCTCCTTTCTGTAGCTGAAGAATTAGTGTTTGACTTGATGTATCATAATCACTCGCCCCACTTACAAACAATCTGCTGACTTCTTGTCCATTTCTATGGAACTCGGCGTGTGTATTCACATTAATCAATGAAAGCAGCGTAACGGAAAAGACATACGTTCCAGACACAGGTGCTACGAAGTTGCCGTTGTGGTTATTGTAGGCATTGCCTAGGTTGGTGATCACGTGATCAAAGACGTAAATTTGGTGAACACCAGCATGCTGTAGATCTTTGCTGAGCGTAGCAAAAAAGGCGACTGGATTTTCAGTCTCAATATTGTATCTTCAGCGTATCCTATGTTGTATTGTTTGCTCTGAAAGCAGAAAAAGAATCCGTCTTGAGAATGAACGATCCATTATTTTTTGCACATTCAAAACATTATTATACCGATCAAAATTTAAATATCACTATAACTCAGATCCGAATCCGCTAAATAACCTTTTTGTTAGCAAAACAAAAGCACTGACTTCATTATATTTTTGCACTGTTTAAAGCACTGAAATCGGAATAATGTGCGTAACTAAGCCTTGAAGGGGTTGACCTACTGTTGTGAAAAATAGCAGCGTCCCACGCGGCCAAGAAGATGGTGCACGAGTTTCTCATTGGCTTCCAGACGTTTCAGTAGTTGGCTGCTGCTTGATGTTTGGTCATACTGAATTTTGGTTTCTTGTGTGTCTAATGAAGAATATTGCTCTCCACTCCCAGCTGCGGAAATCCCAGTAGCATGTGAAGCTATGAAAAGTAATGTTAATAGCAAATGTTTAGAAACAGCCATTATAAAGCAGCAAATTTAAATAACGCAATATCCAGTTTAGGCAAAGGTATAGATAAGAAAGTAGATCATATATCTAGTTCCTCATGTCGTTTTATCTACAGAGGTCATGCGGATGGCATACATATTTACCTTTATTTCTAGTGCAATTCTTTCATATTGATATCTTCTTGTCGTTTGTTAGTCAGAGCCCATACGTCACAAATGATCACAGTATCAATTCTCTGCAGACATGTCGGCGAATTCGATTCCTTTACGATTTATAAGGTAGTAGACTCTGCGTGAATATCTACCAGCTTATTAACCAACCGAGTTGAAGTGTTAAAATGGTCATTTTTAACTTCAAGTAGACAAACGGATGGACGACGGACAACAGACATCTAACGATTCTAGCAGTTCATAATGGTAACGTTCTTTAAATACTTAATTCGGAAGAATTCGGAATTTTCTTTCCCATCAAAATTAGGTATCAATCAAAATAACTTTGCTTGAAAGAAAGTTCGAATTCTGTAAACCACTTTACCGTTTGCAAAACACCCAGTGACCGAGTTTCGAACTTGGGTTAGAGGCCATCAAGAAAAAGATTCTGAGTTATTTCCATGATGATCGGGGTCAAGTGTGGCCTTTAGAGTCTTCATAACGTTTTTCTATAATTTAACCTGGTGGCCTAGTTGTTGACCCTATGTCACCCAGTTTCACACTTGGCCATAAGATTATCGAGACAGACATTCAGACCAGTTCTCATGCTGATTGGACTTAAAATTTGGCATCTAAAATGTTCACAAGACTATCACATCGCAGTACGTCGTTACATGTCTGTACATGTCTGTGTAGGAAGTTGGCCATTTTATGGATCTCATTTACAAGTAATTGCAGGTCTAGTAACAAAGAAACCGAATGCGCAGTTACATTTTCCACAGATTACACAACGTGTTAACTACATGTATAAGAGAGACATGTTTATACGTTGGCAGTGTAAATAAGAGGATTTGAAAAAAGTTATTGTAGACGAAATTTAGTTTTAGGATTTTTATAAACAGTTATTTACATGTGCAGAAAAATATAACGATTTTGGTACATATGTATGCTAATGTTTAAAAAAAGTCCGACATTGCTCTTAAAATCTGGGAGCATGATGCTGTTTGAACAGGTATGAAACTTTAGGCACAAAAATAATTTTCCAACAATGATAACAGAGCCAATGTTATCCTCCTTAAACAGGAGATCCTAGATGCTGCTATAGTACAAGCCAGCTAAATAAGAGTCTGTGTCGAGAGTGTGGGTAGAAACGGCATCTCCTTTCTGTAGTCGAATAACAAGTGTAGTGTTTACTTGACGTATCAGAATCACTCGCCCCACTTAAAAAAATTCTGATCACTATGTGGAACTATGTGGAACAATGCGCGTGTTCTCACATTAACGAGGGAAACAAGAGTAACAGAAAAGACGTACACTCCGGGTAAATGTGCTTTGAATCTGCCCGTGGCGTTGTTCTAGGCATTACCGAGGTTGGTGATCGCGTTGTCAAATACGTAAGTTTGTTAGACACCATGGTTTACTTTGCTGTGGAACAATGCAGATAAGGTGATTTGATTTTCAGTATCTGCACGACGTATCGGAAGTGTTATTTCCTCTGAAACCTGAAAAATACTTTTTCTGACTTAAAATATATTGATCAATATTGTTTGCACAATCTATGAACTCGACGGTGTAAATATCACTATAACTCTGGCTTTCCTTGCGCTGGCCAGTAATACAGACCTTTCTGTACTTTGCAGTGTTTAATCAATGTAGCAATGGAATCAGAATCTGCTCAACAAAAGATTTTACTTGTATCTGTGACCACACGTAGAATATTAGATAT
The DNA here is from genome assembly GCA_022818135.1 of Saxidomus purpurata. Classification (NCBI taxonomy): domain Eukaryota; kingdom Metazoa; phylum Mollusca; class Bivalvia; order Venerida; family Veneridae; genus Saxidomus; species Saxidomus purpurata. Next base: position 25,759,948 of record JAFMSR010000010.1, on the reverse strand, counting down.
AGGCCTACCTGAGGCTACCCCTGAAGGGTAAATATTATGTCATTTTGTGTCCAGAGCTCCGTTACGATCTGACAAATTATCTTCGTCCGTTCTTTTGAGAGGAGCGTTTGAGCGAGAATTCGGCTTAGGCGTAGTACACCGTTTCTGTAAATAAGGTTGTATTTGAAGAGCCAGCATCTCTCGCTGTTCCGAATTCTCACGTGTTACCAGATGCTCTACACGGCATAGAAGTTGCTGCACGAGTTTCTCGATGGCTTGAAGACGCTCCAGTAGTTGGCTGTTGCTTGATGTTTGGTCGTGTTGCATATTATCTTCCTGTCAGAGAGGTGATTAAGTCTGCGTTTTTTACTTCCACAAGAGCTTGATCTATTAAAAGCCTGTATTATAAGCTTCTCGTGAGCCCATTAGATGTCACCAAAAATATGTGCTACATGAAAATGGTCATTATATTAGAGGCTTCATGAACACAGTTTTATATGATCGGAATGTCATCTGTTAATTTTTTAAATAGGTGAGAGTGTTCTCTAAAACTGGTACGTATTATGTTGTGGCAATCACTTAGACCAGAGTTAAAGTTTTTCAGGTGTCGCACAGTAGCTGTTTTGAATTCGTTATCTAAAATGACATCAGTCAGAGTTGTGCTTTGGGTTTGAGCGAAACTGGTAGGTTCTTCAACAATATTTTCTAGGTTTTAATTACCACATAATTATGTTATTTAAATATGTTGACATTTATTTTTTCATCATATCATAGTTATGATCCACTATGTCTGGGTCCGTGTAATATACAGACCCTACCTATGCAAACAATATGGTCGAAGTTTATATTATAGTCTATCCAGTATGAGAACATTTGACTGATCGTTGTGCAAATTGCCCTGAAAATCATAAAGTTTTAACGCGGACTGTAACATTCAGAAGACTTTTTAGCAATGCCACTATGTGAGATGACAACGATACCGTGACAGCAACAATAACAACAACAACAACAACAGGTAGTCAAAAATTAGAATAAAATACGAGAACAGGTATAATTTTAGAGTATTATGACGTAAAATACAAACTTTGAAGGCTTGGTTTTATATTTTTAATTACAGCTTCGATTAAAAATATTATTAGGGCATAATGGCGCGTGATACGTAACATTCAAAATCATTGCTCTTCTTGTATGCTTTCGTATAGGATTATTTTCGGACAAAATGTGCCTTTGAATAATAAAAGTTTAAGACATGTGCTACTATGAAACACGCCATATGCAATGTAGTGTCAATAACAACTTTATATGTAGAGGAATCTGTTCAATTTGATAATCTCTAGTTTATTTAACATGAGCATTCATGCTCGTCAGTTAGACCAGTTTTTTTATCTGATATATTTGTTGTTGACTAGTTAATCTTGTTGAACTGTAATATAATAGTAATGTGATTGTCTTTAACAGGTTAATCTTGGCTGAAAAGCTGTGAGGGTTCAATTTATTTCTGACTGCACCTAACTAGTACACGGTGACACTTTTAGGTCACCGGAATGAGTCTTGACATAGTGTTTGAAGATGTTACAGTCACCAAAGGAGACAAGAAAATACTGTCAGATGTATATGGAGCTGTTCTTCCAGGACAGATTATGGCTGTCATGGGCCCAAGTGGTACATTTCCATACTTTAGAATGTTGTAGAACTGGAACCAACATCACACTTAATCAAGTTTTTACTAAATAATGATTATACTGGAACGAATATTAATTACATTATAATTGGAAGAATGCAAAATTAATGTCCTTTAGTAATCAGTCTCGATCAGAATAAGTGTACACCTTGGCCAGTCTGATACATAATGTTTGCGTAACTATCAGTAAACATTTGTTACAATTAAGGAGTTAAGTATTAACATGTATGTCCTTTTTCATACTGATTCTTTAATTGGTTTGATTGGTCAGGTTCATTTGATTTTACCCCAGCAGTATTCGTTTTGTACACATATGAATTGCACGATTTCTTACCTCATCTACAATGCCGGTCACTGAAATATGCTTAGTGAATAGTTTCATCTCTGTATTTCACAGGTGGTGGCAAGACAACACTGTTAAATTGCCTGTCTGGAAGAGCAGCTGTCAGTTCAGGGTCAATAACTCTAAATGGACAACCACTGAACAAGCATTTAAGAAGAAAAATCTGCTATGTTCTTCAACAAGATGCCTTCTTTTCAAACCTAACTCTCATGGAAACATTGATGGTAAATAAGATAAGTGAATTGATAGAAAATGCTATCTCAGTTTGAGCGTGGTGATTCAACAAATAAGGAAGTCCTAGCAGTATGTGAGATAAAAAACAAGATAACTGAGTTGTTACCGGTAAACATTATTATAACTACATTTCACTGATAAAGCTGTTTACACAACATGTTTTAAATTGAACACACTGTCTTAAGGACAGCTCTTTTTATTTTAAACAGCTAAGTCATTAAAAATTACATTTATGCAGTGAGCATTTTATGTCATTAATTACTGTAAAACATATACCTGATTTGTTCGCGAGGCAATAGATATGTCAGATTTCCAAGGTGACTTTTGTTTTCAGTTTACGGCTATGATAAGACTGCCTGATGAGATGTCACAGACGGAGAAGATTGACAAGTTACAGGGTTTGATTGATGATCTCGATCTACGTAAATGTGTGAACACAGGTACTTAGTGCTCCATTGTTTCCATGGCTTATTCTGTTTTTGCAAGTCTTTCACTAGCATCTAGGGGCACATCTTTATCTTTACTTCCTATATAGAGACAAAATGAGTGGACAAATAAGCATGGGCAGTTGAATGTTCTTTGATAAGAAAGTACTTTAATAGATAGACTTTGTATAATTTTGTCTGCAAAAATTGAATCAGTGAATTTTAGGATATATTAAGTTTAATTGAACTGCCTAAAGCTCAAACATACAACTCCCAAGAATTAACAGGAAAGCATCGTACCACTTTGCTTAATTTGTTCCTATATAATTCTACAAAAATGTAGTTATTTACTCAGAACAGGTCCAGTTGAAGGGTAGGCTAGTTCTTTCTTGTTTAAATGTCTTATGAATGTTTCTGCATTGATATGTTTTATGTTCCAGTTATGGGTGGGATGTGGATGCCCGGACTTTCAGGTGGTGAGACCAAGAGAGCCAGCATAGCCTGTGAGCTCATCACTGACCCAACTGTCATTGTACTGGATGTATGTTTCTGTGTCAATTTTCATTGGGTTTCCCATGTAGGGAGCCTTAGAGCTCTACACTCATACATTTCAGTCTTAAATAAAGCAGTATATTTCACAATATCTTGTTTAACTTATTTCGCAGTGAAAAAATATATATACTGAAACATTAGAATTGAGAAGATTTAAGTTTTATTTAGAACTTCCTTCGCACTAGACTATAAAGTACCATTAAAGTTCCATTAATTGATGCCCAGTGAAATGTTACCATTAATATGTAGACTTCACTGATATGTAGCAGGGTGATGCTCTAACTGGCCTAATGATTATATAACCTTTTTCATGATCATTGGAGGGGCAAACGATTTTAGCTAACAGCATTGCACATTTTAAAAATAAACAACAAAAAGCTTCAGTGTATAAACTTGAAAAACCTCACTCAAAACATTGGTATACAACAGAACTATGAACTACTAAACAATTTACAAAAGTACAAATGAAATTGAAGAGATTTTAAACTATTACAGGAACCAACTTCTGGGCTGGATTACAAAACAGCATTTAGTTTGATAAGAACATTACAGAATTACGCAAGCCATCATAGGAAAACTGTAATATCAACTATACACCAGCCGTCTAGTCAAATGTTTGGCATGTTTGACCTTCTTCTCCTCATGTGTGAGGGACATGTATGTATGGCTTGTTATTTGAATTATATATGTTTCTATCTTTTAAAAGCACCTTATTTTTTTAATTCCTCATTATAAGTTCCATATTTCTCTGTAACGGCTGACTTTTAATGTAATATTATATTGTAGTTTATCTATGAGAAGTTTTTACTGATTTAGTCCAGCAAATGCTGCATATGTTTTATGACCTTACATGAATAGATTGTTTCAGTTTTAGACTCCGGAGAAAGCTAACACAACTAACAGTGATGTTGTGAACAGTGCATGGGTTTGTATGGTCAATAGTAGCTTGCTAGTACATGTGTCACCATATAATCTTCTTCAGAAATACATTCTCCACTGAGTGTTTGTTGGCTTGAATGCTCTATGTATCATTTGTCTGTTCCTTCATTACGCATTTATTAAAGTGATATTACCCCTCAAACTGGTCATATTGAATGCTTACAACCTATTAGATGCTTTGAAAAGATGTAAGAAATTAGCTTTACTGGGTTATATCTCTAATTTGTATTATATGAATAAACATTTGTCTGATAGAAGGGGTTGATTATGATGACCACTTTGTGGAAGATATTTCTTGCATTCTTTACTTTGTGACATCCCTTTCCTAGTTCTTTACCTGCTTTGCGTCTGCTACTCATGGTAGTCTGCTAGTACTAAATGTTGGTTTAGGAATGCAGTAAAGCAGATAGTTCATTGCTAGGTTACTAATTCCTACTAAATAATTCAGATTAATACCTGAAATAACATGCTTGCATGTTAAAAATTTTACACTTGCTTTTATTTCTTAAAAAAGATAGCTTTTTACAAGATGTTTGTTTGTGAAACCAATATCCTTTGAACACCTGTAACGTAATAAAACGTATACGCGGGTTAAGACAGGTTTGGCCTTCCATAGAAGTGACAGTGACCGTATGGAACACGTTTTGTCTGTATGAATTTAAAGGCTATGCCGACAGCTCCTGACTGTTGAAAACTCAGACGTCCGAGGCAAATGCTGACACTTTTAGACGACCTTGAAAATGACCTTGGACACAATTTTACCAGCTTTGAAAATTTTCATTTTACCAACGTTCGCGTACAGGCCCCTGTGGGATAGTGTTTTGAGCGCGTGCAAATATTTTTTCACAGACATAAAGCAGACATGTCGTACTCAAACCTAGGTATATTGACATCTTATGAGAACGCTTGAAATTGACCTCCCGTTAGCAAAAAAAAAAAAAAAAAAAGTCCATGCGCAGGTTAGCAGGCAGGGTGACCCCTGCGCGTGACCTCTGTAGGTGGGCCAATGGAAATTTTACTTTCATGTTACAGCTCAATCTATTTGCTGACGTATACAACACGCGCAGTAAACCGAAAGTAGCCAAAACGTGATGTACAGTGTTTACAAAAACGCATGCATGTCTGTCGAGTGTGTAACAAAATATGCCGGTGTCCAAAGGTTATACAAGAAAATTCTGTTTTTATGCCAAAGTCTCATGTTTGTCCCATTTTCAACCACTGACACACACTAAATGCAAATGCAGGTGAAATTAACCGAAAACACGGGTCTTACGGAATTCTATATATCCTTTGAACACCTGTAACGTAATAAAACGTATATGTGGGTTAAGACAGGTTTGGCCTTCCATAGAAGTGACAGTGACCGTATGGAACACGTTTTGTCTGTATGAATTTAGAGGCTATGCCGACAGCTCCTGACTGTTGAAAACTCAGACGTCCGAGGCAAATGCTGACACTTTTAGACGACCTTGAAAATGACCTTGGACACAATTTTACCAGCTTTGAAAATTTTCATTTTACCAGCATTCGCGTACAGGCCCCTGTGGGATAGTGTTTTGAGCGCGTGCAAATATTTTTTCACAGACATAAAGCAGACATGTCGTACTCAAACCTAGGTATATTGACATCTTATGAGAACGCTTGAAATTGACCTCCCGTTAGCAAAAAAAAAAAAAAAAAAAAAAAGAAGTCCATGCGCAGGTTAGCAGTCAGGGTGACCCCTGCGCGTGACCTCTGTAGGTGGGCCAATGGAAATTTTACTTTCATGTTACAGCTCAATCTATTTGCTGACGTATACAACACACTCAGTAAACCGAAAGTAGCATAACGTGATGTACAGTGTTTACAAAAACGCATGCATGTCTGTCGAGTGTGTAACAAAATATGCCGGTGTCCAAAGGTTATCATTTCACAGAATATTGGTATACCCTGTAGAACTTCAATGAGGGATCTAATTTGATCATGTTGCAGAGTGTTTACTATGGACCTCCTGGGGATGTCACACAGTTCTTTGCTAGTGCAGGATTTCCCATGGCACCACACTACAACCCTGCAGACTTCATCTGTAAGTTTTGTAACAATGTCACTTTACATCACATACTGCACAGAGTATATTCACAAAGTCACAGTTACAGTCATGTTATTTTCACCTACTTCTTCTCATCAGTCTCATTTTGTATCATGATTAAATCTGTAGGCTATAATAGTAATTGCTTTTACACACTTCTTATCCACTTGCATAAAGCATGAGAGAGATATAAGAATGGTCTCTGTCCATCAGTCGGTAACTTTTGCAACATTTCTCCTAAGCCCATTGCAGGATTTCATTTCACTTGGAACAAATTTTCACCATATGGATGTAGCATGCAGAACCCATTATACAACTTCAGTGTCCTACGGTCAAGGTCAGAACTTCAGGTCAAAGATTTGAACCTTATATTCACCTCTATTCCATATCTCCTAAACCCCATGACAGATTTTTATGTAACTTGGATCAAATGTTGATCTCATTTGGATGATGTGCATTGATGTGTACCAGCCCCTCTCACTCAAGGTCAGAGTCATACTTAGGGGTCATTGCTTTTTCGTGACAACATCATATCTTCTTAATCCCATGCAGGATTTTCATCAAACTTGGGTCAAATATTCATCTTATCAAGTGATATTTTGAGCCTGTCTGGGTCAAGATCAAACTCATAGATCATGAGACTTTATCTCCTTTGAAGTTTTGCAAGAAACTTTTGTCACATGGTCATCTCAATGAATATGTGTATAATCTATTTCCTTACTGTTCTGGCCCAAGGTCAGTATGTCTTTTTTTAAGGGTCAACAGTCGCCCTGTTAATACTGTCTCATGTGGTTGGGGGTTGTTACTGCTTTTCAGGCTGCCTTGTAGATACATGATGCAAATCATTAATGATACAGTGTATAATATTTATCAAACAAATTCTTAATTTCCATGGTATGTAATATATAACCATTATGACATGGTGTGGTATACTGGTATTTTATTGTATTTTTCTTTAAAGTGGAAAAGATTAAGGAAAGCAAGGAGACACAGGAGAGGATAGTGCAAGCTTCGTATGATACCAGGTAATGTATACATTAGTTAGTATGGTGGGAGAAACTCTGAGTTGTCTTTCTTTCTAGCTTTGTTCTCCTATAAATCTATTCTGCTTGTTGTGGACAACAGTCTTTGAGTAATGTTTACAAATTCACTAAACCACAACTCCACATAAGACCTATTCTGTTATGTGAAATTTTTCTTTATTTTTCTGTCTAGAAATAGGAATACTATGGTGGCATGCCACTGGACCTCTCCAACTTTTATGTCCTAACATTACCCCCCTTGACATGCAACAAGAGGAGAGTCCTCTTGCAATCTACTCCTCATCATTTTTTTCAGTGCTAAATTCTTTTAAGCGTGATATACAATACGGTATATCACTTGAATGGCCGGAACTATGTTCAGCTTTTGAAAATTACCCCCCGCAAATTTCAACATATTAATTAAAACATTCACACATGTTATCAAATTGCAATATATGTTGAATATTCATTAGATGTTCACCAAAACTTAACAGTTATTCTCTTTATTTTACACTGGAAGCATAGTTTTGGCATATTTTATATATACCTGATACTGTCAATTACGCTGGACGTTGTTTGTGCTTTATGTTGTATATATGACGTCACCAACGTTTAAACCTGGCGTCGTAAGGGCTCAGCTTCTTGAATTCACTGAAAATAATTGAACTGGTATTGATACAATCTGCCGTTATATCAGAGTACGTATTTGAAAACCATAAAATAAGATTTGATATACAAAATGATTCCTTTAAAACAAGTTAATGAAAGTACATTTTGTAATGTCATAGTTATAGAAATGGGAAGTAGAAGATCTGGGAACAGCAAAAATGTTCTTGTGTTGTCTGGCGACCTGGAAAGTCACTCAGTTTAGGGCAATAAAATAATTCATCATTTTTTCCGAGTAAACGTGTTGGAATGGAAATAGATTTTACTTTTGCGTGACATACCAGTTTGTTTATCACTGTTTGTCATTTAGATGCTTCATAATTAATCACTCAGGCCTTCAGCCTTCATGATTAGATTACTAAGCATCTAAACTCCACACAGTGATATACATATGTACTAACAGGTATATCACTCAAAAGTAAAATCTATTTCCTAAATACATTTTGAAAATAATCAGGTGCATCCTTACTTGACGGTGTGTCCATTTTCAAGGTTTGTGTAAATGTGTAAATTAATGTGTTTTCAGAAAAGTCAGCTTCTCAGCCAGATCTTTTGAAAATGACCTTAACACTGATGTTGACCTGGACACCAGAGATGACACCAAGGTCAGAAAATGGAACAGGTTACCATGGAAACAGATAAGAAAACAGAACAGAAAGACAGAAATGAGTAAGGGCTGTTCCAGGGAAAAATGTCTAGGGGGGGAGGAACGACCAGCAATTTTTAGGGTACCACCTATCAAATTTTAATCAGTTTTTGGGCACCCCCCATAAAATTTTATTTCAAATTTACCCCCCCCACCCTCCCCCAAAAGAATTTAATTATCGCATTAACAATTTTATTCATGTTTGTTTATACTTCAGCTTTTTGTGTCACTCAGTCAATCAAATATTGGTATTCAAACTCATGTGAAAGATGAGTATGCAATTGACAACTGAAAGCATCATATTAATATCTTTTATTGAGTCAGGGTCGCGAAAATATTTGACAAACGAAAACATCGCCGATTTTTGACTGACTATTTCACATGTAACATATCAAATAATTGCTAGAAACCCTGACTTATTGATGGAAATTTGCATTTAAAAAAATTGGAGCAACAGTTCTTTAAACAAATCCGTAAGTTTTTGTCAATATTTTGAAGGGTTTTTTGTCAAAATAGTGGAAAAATATTTTTGATTCGCCCCGAAAATCGGATGAAAAAGTGACTTTCTATTTAAATGATGAAAATCTTTGATTTATTCGAGAAGTTTATTTGTTTTTTTGTTTTTTTTACAAAGATGAGTCCCGTCCTCGATGTTGGCGCTTTGATTTCGGGCTTAATTTGTTCTTCGATCCGACTGCCAAAAACGGCCGAAAATTCAACACTGTCAAAGAGAACTATAATGCATTCATTGACAACATTTGTTTTGTTTATACCAAGGAAATTACGTCCAACTGTTTAAAACCGCGGAGAATTAAACAATTAATGCACGCTTTTCTCATAATATATCGATCAATTATCGTAATGCGTAGATCTTTGCTCCACCCACATGAGGCGGTATGGTGCCGTTGATTGGCGAGTATGCAAGCATTAGTTAGTTTGACAGCTTGATGTGTCTTTAGGCGATGGTAAACTATTAATCCGTATCAATAACGTAACACCATGTGTCACCAATTAGGTAGCACAATGTATATTGCTTTGTCCGGGCGTACGCCAGGGGTCTCAAATTTGGGCGTACGGATTCAATTTTCGGACGTAATTTACACTCGTATGCTGACTCACGGAAATACCGAATCGCGGCAGGAGAGCGCTGTTCAGGCGAGCCTCCCACCCCCCACCCGCAAAAATTTTTTCTCGGATTTACCTCAATTTAAAAAATGATTTATTAATAGAGTAAAACAACCGCAAAAAATTAAATACAGTCGACTCTAAAACTCGAACACCCTCGGGGAAGCAAAATTTGTTCGATTTTCGGTAGTTCAACTTTCCGGAGTGAGCATGTCGGCCATATTGGAGATGGTACTAAAGACCGTTCTGTAAGAACGCCGTTCTGTCTAGATTGAAGTGTACTAAAACCTGTGTAGGAACGTACTCGATTACTGAGTTTTGAGTGGAAGTTCTTGTATGTAAATCTTTGATGCCGGTTTCTACTCGTTGACGAAATTAATTTTCCCCGAATTCGCCGGCTATCCCCCCAATACTGGGACCTTCACCAGGTTGCTCGGCGTTAGAACTTTGTACACTATGTTCTTACATAATTGTGTGGTTGACATTGGAAAATCTAGATTTTATAAAGCTTTATTGAATTTTTTGTTTGTAATCGTGCTTATTGGGTCCACCATCCTCTTAAGAGGCTATAATCGGTACGACCCGAACTTTATTGAATATGAAACAATTAACTCATTTTTTGACAGGCAACGATTGCCACAAACATAATCATAAGTGTTAGCACGCTGGCAAACAAATACACTTACCATTATACATTATTACCATGAGACGTCATTTACTCAATCAAGCTGGCACCTGCTCAATTTTCACGAGGTGTGAAAAACATGCGGCGGCTGATTGATCAAGTAACGAACGACACTGTTCAACTTTCCGGAGTTATTCACACTATTTTATTAATGAGCGGACAATAATATCAGTATGAAAGTTCCGATTATCCGGGTTCCGATTAACCGTAGTAGAACATATTGAATTTAGAAGGAAAAAATTCGGGACCCGAAAATGTGTTCGAATAATCGGGGGTGTTCCAATTATCCGGGTTCGAACTTTCGAGGGTCGACTGTACATCTTTTGGCCACTACCAAGAAAATTTTAATTAAAAAATACCCTCCACCCACCAAATAAAAATAGCTCGTCGTTCCAAGTTAGAATCTGGTTATGAAAACTATTGCAGGCACAAAGAATATTAGAGTGGTTGTCATGCCTAGAGATTTAGATGAGCTAGGCTAGGGAAATATGTCATAATCACTTTATATTTGCCCGTGGAAGTCTTTACTGTACCGATATGGCATTGCAAAAATGCTAATCACGTTTTAAAATTTTAGCGTTTTGTGCTTGACTTCACAGATACAGATGATGTTCATGTAAGCCTGATGGAACTGGAGAAGGATGAGTCATCAACTATACCAGAACAGAACTGGCCAACCGGATTCTTCACCCAGTACAAGTACCTGACTATACGGGCATTTAAACAAGCCAGATCAAGACTGGTTGACAAGTTTAAGATATTTGAGACTGTGTTCTTGTGTGTGCTTCTCAGTCTGATCTGGTTCCAGTTACCTCGGTCAGAAGACACACTTAGAGATAGAATGGGTTTGGTAAATATATTTTATTATTTAAACACTTAAAAATAAATGCAAAATTTTTTTTCAATAATACCAAAACAGAACTTCCTTATGTTGAATTTTGAGGACTTGAAATAGAATGGTTTGCTTTTATTTGTTCACTTGTAATTTCCTATGGACTTGTTATCACCAGATTGGTGAAGTGTCTGGTCTATATCACCTCAGAATATAGCTTTTCTGATGCATTAGTATGCATAGTCAAAAAATGTAAAGGTTTTTAAAGGTTGTCAGTATTGCAAACAGCCTTATTCCGAGACATCAGTTTCACAAAAATGCAACACTTCCAGACTTAAGTTCTATCAAAGCTGTTTCTGCACCTTGCCAAAACTTGGGATTTTTTTGGGGTTCATGATTGTTTTAAAGAAAAAATGTAGAAGCTGCCTAGCACTAGTTACAGTTACAAGTTTAAAACCATATACCGTATATTGAGTAAAAAACATTGTATGAAGCCTTCTGTTTCAGTTGCAATGTTTTTTGCTTTTTTCAGATCTTCTACATATCAATGCATTGGGGTTTCACACCACTGTTTGATGCTATCACAACATGTAAGTGAGTTTATTTGGGTAATAAAGTTCAAATTGTTTAACATTATGTGCATTATTGTGTCATGACATTGTCTGTGTGTGTGTTTGAGATTGATCGATCAGTCGATTGATTGATTGATTGAGTGATTGATTGAGTGATTGATTGGATGATTGATTGATTGATTGATTGATTGATTGATTGATTGATTGATTGATTGATAACTTTACGCTTCAAAAAAGACCCTGATGATTGACATATGTACATTATTTTATCATTGTTGAAAAGCAGCTGGTAGTTGAATGCAGACCACCTTTTTCTCCTGAATCTGTTCACAATGTTTAGTTGTAAAAATTAAATCCAAATGAAATTATCATGAGTGCTGTTTATAAACTGAGTTCTCACAAATTTCACAAAATTATTTTTTATTAGCATTTCAGATTTGTTTTATGTCTAGAATACAAATGATTTTTCCTTTGAGTATAACATGACCTTTGTATTATCTACAGTTCCTATGGAGAAAGTAGTTGTATACAAGGAGCGTTCTGCTGGCTGGTACCGTCTATCCGCGTACTACCTCGCTAAGATGACCAGTGAATTACCCATCATTCTAATTCAGCCGTTGTTGTTCCTGACTGTAGTCTACTGGGTGACAGGTCTTAACAATGTCTCGTCTTTCTTTGCTACAATTGGCACGGTATTTGTACATTCATTAGCAGGCCAGGTATGTAACTGCTGGGTTTAAAGTATGCAGCTTATTTATAGTCTTGTTATAAAGCTGACTACAGTTTTCTTAAAATGTCTATTGTTTTTCCTTCTTTACATTTTTGTCCGTAAAAGACATGTGCAGATAACCCTGTGTAACAAATACCTTAATAACAGTCACCTGTGTCAGATAGATAATACAATGTATTGTTAAATTGTAAACAGGCAGCTGAACAATGATTGTACCTTAATCAAACACTTGTACTAGGTAGCGATTTGTTAACCACTTCTGTGGCTGTTAAACACAGGATGTCAGAACTGTATTTCAAAGCATCATCAAGCAGAGAAAAAGATTCCTTTCCGAAAAGAGGCTTTGTGACAAAACAATGTATCCTCTGTATGTTTAAGGGCTGTGTATTTTGAAAATATTCAATAGAAGCGAAGATCTGAATCTTGGCTGTGGATATTTCAGAGTACATGCTTGAATATGTATTATTGTACATGTTTAACTTATTATACATACAAGCATGAGTCATGACCATATAGAAATACACTATTAGTGGCAATAGCTGTGCATTCCTTAAATGCACTTGAAATTGTAAAGTTAGCCAGTTAGTAAGGTGTACATACCGACGTCTGTCCTTGCAATGGTTCTGTATACTACAGTTAAGTCCCTTGTTTTGGATTGGTTGTTACATATATTTTCAGAGTATAGGTCTGTGTATTGGTATAGTTGCTATGGATATGAGACAAGGTATTTCCTGGGGCACTATCATCATTATGTTCATCATGCTCAGTGGTATGTGAAGAAAACTTTTATACAAACTTAAGCTTCACCCTGTCCTATGCTGATTAAACAAAATTGTGCTTAGTGCTTGTTCAAGTAGTAGGAAAACTTATTTCTCAAACGGACTCTCTCAACATTTTTATACAAGTTTGCATAATTTTAGGCTTTTTCTGTGAAAGTGTTTACATTAAAGAAACCCAGTGCAGATAGTTTTCATTGTGACATTGCAGTTGGTAATTTCAGTGATTACCTGGATATCAGGGATCAGGAAATTTTGAAATCTCAATCGGTCTGGACAAGCCGAGGGTACATCGTCAACCCCCCCCCCCCCCCGCCAAATAAAAAATCACAAAAACGTAAAAAAAAAAATTTTTTTTTTTGTTATTTATATATTTTTCAACCAGCTTTCCATTGTTGTGCATGATCATGGCAAGGTAAAAGTATTTCATTCCCTCCTTTTGATTCCAAAATGTTTCCAAAAACGAAAATGTTTATCTTCTTTCATTATTGATTAGTAAATCTCACGAGTCGATAAAATAAATGCGCCGTTCACGTGGAGCGTTCCATTTTCTAAGGGATAAACTTTACATCGTTTTCGCCATAAAAAAATAAGAAACGGAATTTCTAAGTAATAAGAAAAATATCGAGCCAGTTTTCATAAATAAATATAATAATTTCCATGTGATTTTATCATTGAAAGTGTGTTCAATTTCGATTAGAACTGATTACGTTCGAAGTCACTCCCACAAAGTTTTGTAATAATCCATGCTATATTTGTCGTATGGTTTCGTTTTGAATATTTTTTTATGTTCTCGGGTCGCCAGTCCGATTAACATTATATGTCAGCTTGCCTTTCCGACTTTCGGAAACATTGACTACCGGTTGCCAGTCCGGTTATTTGTTTCTTTCGGGTTCCCGTTATTATTCTCCCGATTACCATGAGCCGATTTGCCATTTTGGTCATTTGATTTTTTGAACATCGCAAATATGTTGCGTCGTGCTATTTCAACAATAATTCAAAAGGCATTGGAGGCATTTCAAAGTGCAGGTAATGATTAGCGGCCTAAAGACAATCGGTCTGGCATAAAGTCAATCGGAGCTGCTAACACATTAAATCCTTTAATCAATAACGTGTTAGCAACGCCCGAGGTATTGTAGAATTGGTGTGTTGGACCAATTAGGTAAAGACCGCCGCGGGTTATTAACATGACACATTTATTGGGGTATTAGATAGGTGCTAATAACACAGGTGATATGTGTAATTACACAAGCAACTTCTTTTTTCATATTTGAGCGATTTTATGGCTTTTTAAAAAAAAATCTTGGACCGATTTTTAAGCAACTTTTTGTTACGTGAATCGGTCCAGCAAGTTGAAAATCGGTCCAGACCGGCAAATTTTCGGTTTTCCTGATCCCTGCACTGGATATTATATACCAGGAAGTAGAGTCGAAATAATGAGTCAGGCCATTTGATAACCTGTATATTTTTGCAAGAAGAAAGGAGATAAGCAAGTTCCCTTTATTTGTAAATTTACATTCTCATGCCTGCTTTAATGCTGGTTAAAGTTACAGACAGATTATTAAATAGAGGATATTTGTTTGTTTCAGTGAAATATCAATTGTATTTCACAAGTGCACACCAAAAACTGACATTTACAAGTGAAAATGTCTGTATTTTGGTGTTTACGATTGAAATAAAATTGATATTTTGCTGAAACAAACAAATTTTCTTTTTATTTTATGTTTTCTTGACAAAATAATCAGGAAAATTTGGAATCATAGTATTTTCATTCCCCATGGAGAACCCCATAATAATAAGAACTGCATTACTTCCGTCATTACTGATAGAGCAACAAAAGTAGTTCATAAGTTTATTTCAGATAAAAGTTTTTAAAAAGTCATATTTATCTCTATCATCCAATGAAACTGAAACATCAATTTATAAGATATGATTTGATATGATTGTTAAATAAACAAGTCTGCACTTCATCACACCATGAATCGCGAAGTAATACTCGATCAGCAAAAACAGTGGAAATAAAAATGGTAATCCACTGTTTCAAAACTGTGGATTATCACTTTAATTTCACTTAGAAAACTCTGTAATTCACTTGTGAAAACATAAAACAAAACTTTTTATTTCACTGTATTTAATTGTTTCTATCCTACTTTCAGGTGGATTTTACACAAGGAGCTTGCCAATTTGGTTGGATTGGGCGAAGTACCTTGCATTCCTTCATTACACATTCCATTGTTTAATGTTCCTTGAATTCCATGGAGGTGAAGATGTTTCGTAAGTATTAATGTCTTTTTTCTAAACACCACATGTCCAAAGACAGGAATATGGCTATCTCACTGTTGTCTGTTGTCCTTTTTGCCCGACTTTTCGAAGAAAAGAGAAGCTATCCTACTCGCGTCGGCATCCGCATTGGTGTCACACCTTGGTTAAGTTTTTCGTACCACAACACTTTATTTCAAAACCATTACAAGTATTGCTTTTAAACTTACCATACTTGTTAACCATCATGACCCTATCAACAGACAAGAGAACATAACTCTGTCAAGGTTTTTGTTAGAATTATGGCCCTTTTTCAACTTAGAAAGTGCATTGCTTGGTTAAGTTTTTCGTACCACAACACTTTATTTCAAAACCATTACAGATATTGCTTTGAAACTTACCATACTTATTTACCATCATTACTTTCATCCACAAACAAGAGGATATAACTCTGAAAAGGTTTTTGTCAGAATTATGCCCATTTTTTGACTTAGAAAATTCATTAAATAGGGGTAAAATCCACTATTGACATAACCCTTTGAGATATTGCTTTGAAAGTTGGAATACTTGTTTGCATCATTATCCCCATATGTAGGCAAGAAAAGATTAATCTGCAAAGGATTTTTATTTTAAATAAGGCCCTTTATCGACTTAGAATCTGGGTTAAGTTTTTCGTACCAGTCCACTTTTTGACTGAACTGTTTGAGATATAACTTTGAAAGTTGAAAGACTTGTTTTACATCATGATCCCCAAAAATAGGCAGGAGAAGGTAACTCTGTCATGGATTTTATTTGAATTATGGCCCTTTTCGACTTTTAAACTCAGTTAAAATTTTCATTCTTGTCCACTTGTTGACTTAACCATTTGAGATATTACTTTGAAAGTTGGACTACTTATGTACCATCATGACACCTATCTGTAAGCAAGAGAAGATAACTCTGTGAAAATGTTTCTTGATTTGTACTTAGAAATTCCTAGTTAAAGTTTGTGTGCAATTGGCACTGTCATGCACATATATCAACCACTTGAAGTATTAATCTACAACTTTTCTGTAGTATTCACGGATATTAAACATTTATGTTTGACTTAATATCTTGTTACTTTTGGCCCTTGTTTATGTTTTGCCTTTGACTATCAAAGTTTTGTTTTATTGTCAAGCACTGAAAAAGTCAAGCGCTGTCCTACTGAAAGCTCTTGTTTAAAGACTGGGTCATTGCAATCATTTCATTACTGTTTATAGAAATCAAATCAAAGTCTACCAAAATGTAGAGCCAAAGCATTTTTTCAAAGATTAGGGAAGATGCACTTGCCTCTTAATTTGCGGAAGCTTAGCTTGGTAATCGTTTAAAGGGGACCCAAAAATCCTAATGTAAAGTCTTATTTTCGGGAAAATTGCCGGATTTTAAGAACATTTGGTTGGGGAAGACGCCCTTTGTGGACCGGTAATATTATAAGGTAAAAATGCCCTGAGAGCATAAGGGATAAATGTATCATGGATAACACTCTGGTCTTTAGCTCAAAGGTCATGTATTTTTCATGTAAATTTCAGTTTTGTTAGTTGTATGATATGTTTTATTACAGATGTTCTGCAATAACAAGTTCTACACAGTCACATTTTCCATCTTGCCTGCCAAGCATGCCTAGCAACAGTACTCTGTCACCAAACAAAAGTTTTGCTTCATTACCCACAATTCCTTCAGAGGAAGTACTCTTGTACTATGGAATCAACCAACCATTTTGGCATTACTTTTTACCATTGTTTGTATTTCTTATATTCTTCAGACTTCTAGGGTATCTTATTCTAAGATTTGTTCAGAAGCCAGCTTAGGTATAAGGACGGAATTAAGATAATAGTAATACTCATAATCTAATTGTATGTAGTGCAAGGGATGTAACTCAGAGAATAGTTGTCTCCCTTTAGACCGGAAGATACTAGAGCTGGGTCAAACGTTATTTTATGTATTGCCTAAAATAAAAAAGAATTTTTGTCACACATCATATATAACTTAAGCTGTTGTAAATTCATATTTTGCCCAAGTAATTTTATGTTTTATGACATATGTCCCATACTGTTGTTGTAAAGATGTTGTTGCAATCAAATTAGTGCCATATGTCTTCATTCATTTATTATTCAGCATTTTTTAATTACCTAATACTCAGTCTCAGTTTTTTTGCAATGTTTAAAACTCTACAGGTTTATAGCTCAGGTCACTGTTAGGATTCATTGTTTGTATGTCATTGTTAGTGATATTTGAAGTTATTTGGCTCACCTGGCACAGTGCCAGGGCGGGCTATTGTGATCATTCGTCATCCAGCTACATCCATCCACCATTTTCTTCGGATGACATCTCCTCTGAAATCACTGAGCCAATGTTGATGAAACTTTGCAGGAATATTTCTTGCATTAAGTTCTATTCAGAGAGTTCAATTCCATGGGTGCTAGGAAAAACTTTTAAAATCTTCTTCTGGAAACCACAAGGCCTAGACCTAGACTTGATTTTACATAGGCTTATTTAGTGAAAGCTTTTAAAATCTTCGTCTCTGAAATCACATGCCTAAAGCTTAGGTATTTGGCAGGTAGCATTGCCTAGTTGACCTCTACCAAGATTGTTCAAATCATGATTTCAGGGTCAATCATGCCTTTATTTCACATAGGCTTATATAGGGAAAACTTCAAAAGTCTTCTTGTCTCTAACCGCAAGGCCCAAAGTTCAAGTACTTGGAATGTAGCATTGTATAGTGGATTTCTATGAGCATAGTTAAAAATAGACCATATCTGAGATGCAATTGTTGCAATTGATAAAACAAGTTATAGCCAATTGTAGCCAGGTGAGCGATATAGGGTCATATTAGCCCTGTTGCTTGTAATTTGTATCAAAGACTGTGTCAAACAATATTGTTTTATTATTTGTTATTTTAGCCTGGATTTATATAAGATCCCTGTTTTAGCTCACCTAAAAATTTGGATTAAGGCATTTAGTACCACCTAAAGTATTTCCCATCCGATGCATTCCTAACTTGTCAAGTGCTTTTTTATATGCATTTACATTGTTGTTAATGAAGCTTTAATTTCACATCAAACAAAACTATTGTTTTACCATTAAAAAACACACATGTACTTGCAGATTTTATTTTACATACATAGTGTACACCGATTTTAATTGTAAAGAATTATTAATTTTAACATTCATTGTTTTGTTTTATGTTAATTGTTAGTTTATAATTATTACTTTTAAATGAAATGTTAAAGGTCCAATACTAAGGAAAGTGAAAATTCAAATATACTTTAAAAAACACAGAAATAAGTTATTTTTAATAAAAAATGAAAGTTGGTATGTAGAAATTCTAAATAAACCACAGTACATGTACAATTATTTTTCTATGCATTAAGAAGAAAGTTAAAAAGACCTGGGTGGTCATTTTGTCAAATCACTGAGATTTCAACATAATACACATACTTTTTTTTGTGTTCCAAACACTTTCTGTAAATTGTAACCTGACAATCTTCATTATTTTGTGTCTTGCATAAAGTAATGTACTTGCCATTGAAATAACTGTCACATGATTTTCGCTTAGTAGTGGACCTTTAAGTTTGTGGCTCTGAATTGCACATTTATATCTTGTTTTCTATTGTTTGGTAGTATTGTTTTATTTCTCTGTAAGTAGATTATACAGCTATTATGGACTAATGCTGAGGTCAATATGATAATGATCATTGACGCTTGGATATATGATGTGATGGTTACCAAAATATGGAGATTCAGTATTGATCACTTCTGCTGAATATCACATTAGATTGTGTGAATTACTAGGATTCATGCATTGTGATTTGTGTAAAACTGCAAAATAGTGCATCTGTATAATGTTATATACATGTGGTTTACAATATACCTGTACTTATATATATTCTGTCAAAACTGAAGCCTTTATTCAACAATCAAATACGGCCCGACAGAAAAAAAATCTGTATTGTGTGTACATGCACTGCTGGAGTGTAGGAAGATGGGGGTGTGTTTGAGAGGGGATTATTTTTTTTTTTTTATTAAAAAAAAAAATTTTTTTTTTTTTTTAATTGGGGGTGTTAAAAAATCACCTAGGGGGAAGGGGGGGGGGGGGGGGGGGGGGGGGGGGGGGGGGGGGGGGGGGGGGTTGGAAAAACACACAAAAAAAAGGTATAGCCTCTCTGTGGTTTTTTTACCACTGACCGCTCCACCCAGTGCCATTATTTGTAAGAGTGCATTTAGTTAGTCTGTAGAAGATTTTTGCATGTCAGTTTTGATTGGGTCATTATTACTTGTTTTTTAGTGTAAATAATAGTTTGTCTTCAATTTTATGTTTGAAATAGCATTTTAATTCAGTTTATTTATGCAGACCAGTGTCCTTAATATAATAACAGGGTCATTATCATAGAAATGTGATGAAGAATGTGGATTGGCTCTCCTGGTCAGATCATGGTAAAATCATACTTGTACTCCACACTCTTATGATCTGACGGAAGACAAGCAAATCCGGCATTCTGGATCACATAAAAATACTAATAACCCTGTTGTAGGACGAGGTTGTTATAGATTGTTTAGTAGAAAACTTAAGCTGTGAAATCCATATTGTACCAGCTGCTAGATAGATTTGGATACATGTTTGTATTATTCACCCGTCCGCTGTCAAAAATTATCATATCCTATACTTTATACAAAATAAGATGAAATTTTTGTATTTCATAGATTTTTTTAAAATTGAAATCTGTGCTGGTCTGCACAATATTTTACGGGTCTACACATTATTAAACGGGTCTACACATATTTTACTGATGTTTTTTTGTCTACCTCATATAAACTAGTGAATATATTGCATATCATTCTAAATGTTGTCTTAAATATTGAAATCTTAAGGAATATTTTCATGCACCAGTCATTTGGTTTTTCATGAATGCAAATATTATTTTTGCACAATATTCTTTATTAACTTCGTTATCATGATTCCAGAGATTTCTATATGGTCTTCACAGGAGGAGATGCTGGTTCAGACTTTAAATACACTATCATTCAGCTAGAAGTTATTGAAAATATCGCAATGAAGTACAATTATGTATAACGTATTTTCTATTGAACATACTATTTTTATATATATATATTCAAGACATTTCTTTTGTTTATTTCTACATTATTTTATATATAACCAAGATGTTTATTTTGCATTATTTTTACAGATGCATTTTACGGGTGAAAATAACAAAGGTATGATATGGATCCTTTTGTTCATTACATTGTTGTAGTCTCTATTTGTATTTTACCTTACAATTGCTGATCGTAATTCAGGTCTTCAAAATGCCAGTCTGTCTATTTACATATATTAAATACCCTCGTCCAAAATCAGAGAGTTCATTTGATGATGACTTTACGTAAATTTTTATATGTGTTTTGCATAAACAGTCTACAATTTGTATCTTTTAAATATGTTTACATTTATTTAAGCAGCGATTGTATAGACCCATTTTTGTTTTGCTAATGCACTTGGAACTTTCCTTCCGAATGTTGTAGTATTATTTGGACACTAGATTTTGTCCATCAGCCTTCAAACTCCGGATCATGTATTTTTGAAAATGTCTGTACTTTTACCAGTGTTTCCTAATTGAGCATGTTTCTGGTTATTTGATGCACCATTAAAAAGCATTGTTTGAAGAAATTTTCAAGCCAGTAAACCTAGAATTCTTAAAACTCCTCTATTATAATTTTTAGTGTGGTAACACTGGTTACGAAGTCATGATTTATGTAGATGATTTACTTTCATATTTGTGATTGTTAAATGGCAGCCGGTGTTTTTTCCTGTATACAAACTGTTCCAGTCTGGATTAATTCTTCAGTGTATTCACGACCATTTTTCATTCCTTTTAATCGACAACTTGCATACCTTTGTGGGAATTTCAATTTGTTGCCAACTTGCAAAGTCTTTGCTCTTTCCGACTTCAACGTATATTTCAGCAAGTGTAAATATAAAGTTCAAATGATCTCAGGGTTACAATTATGGATATCAAATGGATCAGATGTAGTTTAATGCTGTTAATGTTAAATGTACAATGTATCTTTGTAACATGCATAATAAGATTTATACTCGAGATTGTATCTCCAAAGACCTTTGTTGTTGAATAAATTCTGAAACTTGCTTTTTTCTCTGCTTTAACAGCAGGTCAGTACTCTACAGGCAGGCTGTTCACTGAACCATAGTTCTTGTAAGGACTAGATGCCAATTGTCGGAGACAGGTTGGAAAGGGAATCTTAAATGACCGACAATCTGGTTAAGCAATTTCAAGTCGGTGACTTTATTCACTCAACCACAGAGTTGGGTCTTAAACCTACTTCAGTTTACATGAATTTGTTTCATATTCTGGATTAGGTTGAAAATGTCCTGTGGCTTATGGGAAAATTCCCAGAAATGTCGAGTTGCTGGACGAGTTTCAAATAAATAGTAGTTTGCAGATGGTGAAGATCATGTGACGGAGTCCTAACTACATAACTGACCCGTTGACCAGATTATTCAGTAACGGGTCCACATCTAACAAAGTCCATACTATACCACTAGGCAATCCTAAATCCATTACAAGAGGCCCATAATGGCCCTATATCGCTCACCTGACTACCAGTTGCTATAATGAAAGTGGTCATGATTCTTACATAATTCGTAGAGGTCCACTACACAATGCTAAGTAACATTTCAAGTATCTATTATCTGCCTGTCACAAAGTGCCAGTGAGCTATTAGGATCGCATTCCGTCCGTCCGTCCACCATTTCCTTCAAACGACATCTCCTCTGAAACTACTGCGCCAATGTTGACAAGACTGCAGAGATGTTCCTTGCATGAAGCTCTAACAAAGTTGCTCAAAGAATTCCATTCCATGCTGAAGTCTGGTTGCTATGGCAACAAATAGCAAAAACTTTAAAAATCTTCTCTGAAACCACAAGGCCTAGAGCTTATGTATTTGGCCTGTAGCATTGTCCAGTGGACCTCTACCCAGATTGTTCAAATTAAGTTTCATCATTATTGGCACAGTGGTTTCAGAGATGTCGTTTGAAGGAAATGGTGGATGGACGGACAGACGTACAAAGAGCGATCCTACGAGCTCACTCTGGCACTTTAACCATTAAAATTTGTTTTAGATGTGCAATACTTGGCTTAACAAGAGTAAAGCTGTTTGTTAAACACTTATGCCTCCCTTGATGCAATTAGTGGAAAAAGTTGCACTATGCAAGGAACCATTTTTAAAGTTAATCACTGGAATTGGCATAAGACCTAATAACCTGAAAACAAATAGGGTGTCCACTGGAAATGACAAATAAAGTTTGAAAAATTTATGCAGACTGGTTCTTGACTAATGGAACCATTTTACTATTCAGTGTCACCTCGACCTCAAAGTAAGTAGGTGTCATGTGCTGGTCATGACCATCTCCCACAAAGTTTCAAGATGCTAGGCCCCCAAAGCGTTTTTAGTTATCTTCCGGAAAATGTTTTTCAGTGGGGGTCATGACCAACCTCTACATAAAGTTTCAAGATGCTAGGTCAAAGCGTTCTAGAATTCATCCGGCAAGGTCAGTTGAACTCCCATTAAACAATCTCTGTGCCTTGTGGTTTCAGAGAACAATTTTTTCATATAAAACTTATATTACCCCCAGGGCTGGGTTACTTTTGACCAGGTGACTAGATTTGAAAACTCGTGGTACAGGTTCACTTGGTAATGCTACATGCTCCAAGCTCTGCGCCTTCTGGTTTTTTTGGATAGAAGATTTTTTTTTATCTCCATTGTCATTGCAACCAGTTTTGCATGGAATGCATTTCTTCAAATATTTCTGGCAGTGGACCATCCAAAGACTATTCCTGTGAAGTTTGCTTAAAAGGGGCAATTGTTGAAGGTGGAGTTGTTTCAAGCAAAATGTTCAAGATGCACAATGACGGACAATCTCTGACCACAGTAGCTCACTCATAGCTGAGCTAAGTACGGACAAACACATGATCGGGTTTTTTTCTTTATTTTTTTCTTTCTATGTACAGAACATGATTTATTGTCCCGGAGCTGGAGGAGCTCCAAAACCTCCCCGGCCTCGTCCAAAACCACCTCGAGATGGAGCACCACTTCCAGCACCTCCTCTCTGTAAAGTACAAAAAATACATCATTCCTTGCAGGCTCTATACACAAAAGCTATATCAAAAGCATGCAAGTGATGCACAGCATGTAACTTAGATCTCCTCTTGCTTTTCAGATCTAACCAGTCCCAATCCATTTTTAATTATACAAAATTATTAAATTTGTCTAGTCTACATCAGCAATGCCACCTGGCAGATGACTTCATGTTTACATCAGAAGACCATCGTGAAAATACATCATTCTGTAGACAAACGTGCTATCAATGTAGCATCCGATGAGAGAAAAAATATCTCTCCCCACCCACTTCCCCTTAAAAGTTGCCTGTATTGTATATTAATATTAATGTATAATGACTTTGATACTACAATCTGATACAAGCACAGACACTGCCAAATTGAACTTTTTTAACCACTACAGGGCCACAGTTCTGTAAGAAATCATCAAACCACTGCCAACAATTTGTACAACTACGTTTGACACTGAAATCCAACTACTGGTAAAGGCAACAATGAAAAATGTGGCATCTAGCCATCCATCAAACAGCAAGTTAGGCTGCACAGTCGTGAAACTAGCTGACATAATTTTTACAAAGCACTATATAGTATACTATTCAGACAAAATGCAAAGTCCACAGAAAACATTCATGTTAAATTCTTAATAGCAACATTTAACTTGTGCAGCTTTGAAACTTCCTGTAAAGCAATTGCTTTATGTTCTCAACTAAACTATGAAAATTTCCAGTTTCAAAAGAAACAGCTAAATCAGTGTTTATACACAATGAATCACACACTTGTATGCTTTTGTTAAGCATAAAGTAAGAATGAAGTCCTCATGAATTTGAATCTCTGGCATGTGTGTGACAGTAAATTTGGTAGCTAGGTCTACATCAGCAATGCCAAGAGGCAGTTGTCTCCATTACCATGTCAGAAGACCATCGTGAGAAACATCATATGTAAACCAGTTCTCAACTAAACTATGTAAATATCCAATTTCAAAAGAAACAGAGCTAAATCAGGGTGTTCACACTTGTATTCTTATGTTTAGCATAAAGTAAGAATGAAGTCCTCGTATAAATTTGAATCTCAGGCATGTTTGTGACACTTAATTAAACTATGTAAATAAATATTCAATTTCAAAAGAAACAGAGCTAAATCAGGGTGTTCACACACTTGTATTCTTATGTTTAGCATAAAGTAAGAATGAAGTCCTCAGTTAATTCAGTAACTAGGTCTACATCAGCAATGCCAAGAGGCAGTTGTCTCCATTACCATGTCAGAAGACCATCGTGAGAAACATCATATGTAAACCAGTCAACTTATCATTACACTCTCATATACAATGATAAAGCTATTAAAACTCAAAAGACTAAATAACATCATGTAGCTACAGTACTTGAAAACTTTTCATTGCTATGTTCAGTCTGTACCCCTTGATCATCTCTCTTTAATACATAAACCCTGATGTCATGCTTTTACACCAAGTTTACATTAAACTTCTGTAACAGGTCAGCAAGTCACAAACAAACCTATGACGTGATACAAGTTTAGGTGCAAATGTTAATGAACTTACAAATTGGAAGTCTCCGCCACCTGCTCCAGCATCAGCTTTCTTGTCACCACCAGCTGAAACACAGTACATTCTCACATAGCTCAATTCAAATTTGGCATCGCATGTTTTAAAAGTAACAGAATTTGTCAATTCTGCATTTTTTTTTACACTTTATGTAACTTGCACAATTCATCTAAACATTACGTGTCTTGTGAACAGGTTTTTCAAGTCCTGACTGGTTTCATTAACACATTCTGATGACTTTGTACCACAAAATACACAAAAACAGGTTTTCTACTCCAGGTCAAATAATGTTTTTTGTAAAAAGAATACAAATTCTAAAACAAAATTCATCAAGATAATATTTCTTGACTTACGTGGTCCAGCTGCTCGTCTGTATTCTTGTCTGTCCTGTGCCTGGGCTCTCTGTCCATCACCACCTACAAGCAACAATTGTATTTTTATCAGCTATTTATTCTATGTAATGTATTCAAATCAATTGCTTTACATTCAGTAACTGCTTCCTGCAAAATGTCTCTGTAGTCTTACAACTGGTAGTAAATACAGCCATGTACCAGGATAATCAAGCCAGTACAAAACTATCTTCTCAAGGTTTATACTATGAAGACTTTGACAAGAATGTAACTAAGCATTTCTTAATTAGGAACAAACTGTTTTTCTTTTTGAGTCCAGTAAAACATCAATTCTAACATGTAAGATTACGTATCACTACCTACAACAAAAACATCCTTAAACATATTTGCCTGCATTCTATCAAACTGGACTATGTGATGTTATTTTATCATCAGTGGTAAATGAATGGAATATTACCAATTTTAACTGCACTATTCAAATTATAATCTATATAAATTCATTTTTATTATTTTTTAAAGTCGAAAATCTTCAAATTCTGGTTTCAAGTGGAAGTAATCGAGGACTTTTTTTTATTTACAAAATTCAGACATTTTACTTTATGTAAGTTCAGTATGAAATTCAGACAGTCTACATCAGCAATGCCACCTGGCAAATGACTTCATGTTACTTTCAGAAGACCATCGTGAAAATACATCATCTGCAGACATCTGACAATATTACTCTCGACCAATCATGGGATGCTTTATATCTTTACGAAATAAATCCATTTAAATTCGATATTAGAAGTTAATTCAGAACACCGGTGCAATTATTACGAGTCTACGAAAAAACTTGATGCAGGACAGACAACATGCACTGCACATGTTCAAATTAGTATGTACATGTATGTGTACAGGGATAACTTATAAATACTTGGCATTTACAGTCTTTGTTGGTCGGTGACCAGTGTAAAAAGTTTCTCATTTCTTACTGATACGTATCAGCACTTACCATATGATTCCTTTGGTCTTGGTCTGGCGGTCTCAGGCCTGGTCTGGCGTTTCAATGTGGCTGGTACGATTTCTGCAGGGAGATGCAGGAAATCTCGTAGGTACTGAATACCTTCATTTGTAAGGTACCAGTAAAAATGCCTCCATGCAAACTGTTCTGTTACATAGCCCCTTGACTTCAATGACTGTAATGAAAATTATCATTAACTTTAACAACTTGCTCATCCCATAAAATTTTACAGAATGAAATTATACTATTTTCTGACAAGTTTTAGGTTTTGTAAAAATCAGTTACTAATTTGAACAGCAGCCACACTCGTAACACAAAGAGCCCCCACCCCCCTCCCCAAGACTACTAAATTTGACTTCTTTAGAGTCCTGTAACAATGATAAAAGTAGTCTCAATGACTTGGGATATCAGTCATTGAATTACTTTGATGTCTACATTTCAAGCAGATTCTTCAAGCCCTCAAATTCTTCTTTTCACCTAGGTCTCATTTTTAAAAAGAAAAACAAAGTTTTGCTTGTCCTGGGCATCGTGCAACCAATTAAAAAATTATGGAATTATGAACTGGTGGTATATGACATATAGTTTAGTTCTGACACTGTTTAAATGCGGTGTCAAAACAAGACAGTATTGAAAGAGTTAGTACCTAACTACATAAAGTTTGAACTCTTATTATAAAACAAAAATCTAAGACATTTTTGAAGCATGTAAAGTAAACCATTCTTGTTCAGCTACGAACAGAGTTTCATTTCACACAAATGAAAACTGAATAAATATAACTTAATAATAACAAATTGTTAAATATTTCATGTTCAACATAGATAATGAATACAAACTGTTAGCGCTTTGATCACATGAAGATTGGGGACATCAATTTCTGGATGTTTTGGAGCTGTAAAGTCCTTCTTAGCAACAAGGACTCCTTCCTTGAACAGGTACTCGTAGATGGACACACGGTTCTTCTTCGGCATCAACATCCTGAAATGAAGCAGAAAGTTAAAGGAACGCACACTTTTAAATCAGAACACAGCAAAGATAGAACTGTTTAGTTAGTGTAAAATGTCTTCAAAACTTGCAAGCTATGCGTGATTCTAGATACAAATCATGCTTTCTAGCAGTTTTGAAGTTAATATACCATCACTTAGCGACCACCTTGTCACAAGATCAACAAAATGGCTATTAATGGATGGTTTTGTGTTGTTTTCTTAGTTTCAAATATTGCGGAACTTAGTAGGGACCCAGTTTCATCCTTGACCTTTTAAAAAAATTAATTCTCTTAAATTTAACCTCTTAATTTTTTTTAAAATTTAATTAATATAACAGGATTATTAAATCAATTTCTGGCCATAGTTATAACCCAACAGTTTAACAGTTTCATTCAAACTGAATATAGAGGAAATCTGTAAAAATCTGTTTTGTCTATCCTAGTCAAAAATAAAAAACCCACCCTTCGGTTATGTATATCTTAATTTGTATAAAATTTTGTCACAATTAAAACAGAACTAACTTGGTCAAACTTATTTCGTATATATGTTTTTAAAGCATCCACTGTGTTTTGAGCATAGTTCTTAACTATAAGGCAATGTGACTATTTTGAAGGGTAATGCAACTTTAAAGATTTCATGCTTTGACCCCAATACCTCTAAAATAAAAGGGTTGGAGCTACACTACCAGAAATCAATTGATGCAATTTTACATATACCAACAAACAATTGGTTTATCCATTGATGAAGCTTGAATCTACTGATCAACACCACTAATTACCACTTAAGTCAGATGTAACATCAGGTAAGGTTTCTCAAGCAGATAGCCCATATGGATGCAGAATTAAAGGATTACTTATTTCATTAGTCCTGGAAACTATGAGGGTTTTTGGATTAGCTAATCCAACTAATCAAGTAAAATATTAGTGCATACACAGTCAGTCATGACAAAAGACATTAATATAGACTTGTCTGACAGTCAATTAGACAACCCAGGACGACTGCACAGTGTTCGTAGACTTGACAAAAATGGTGTGCATATGCATAATGCACCTTATTTAGTTTACAATGGATTATTCATAATTTAAAAACACAAATTAATTTTCTAATCCCTGAAATACAGAAAGATACATTGTATTGTCTCAATCATCCTCTTCCGATTGAAAATCCATACAAAATTGGCAGGTTTTTTGCTGCTAGCATATTTCAATTGTCTCCATCACTCATTTTTCAGTTTAAACTTTTTTAAATACACTGACACCGTTGTCAAAGCCCCAAAATTGCCAATCCTAAAAAAAAGGCAGGGCGGCATGCACCCAGTGGGGTGACAATGGGCAGCAAACCCTGCATGGACCCTGGTAGCACAAATAAAAATTTTTTTAACAAAGAATTAATTCAGGACTTCATAGGTCTATAAATTTCCAATGGAGATTAAATATCACAAAGGGACAGCTATTCAAAGAGCTAACACATCAGACCAAGACAATTTAAAGCTGCTTGTTCTCAGATTTTGGTAAAAAATAAAGTTCTTCAAACTGCATGTAAATAAGGTATTTTAGAACATAGTCATATAAAAATTTCTGTCATATATCTCTAAACTTAAAAAAATACGCTACCAAATTCAAAAGCGTTGCAAACTCTTTTGAAATTTCAATATAAACATCTATTGTGGCGGTGCTGTGTTACCAACATTTTCAATCGATTTCTGCAAATTCCTACCTAGATTTTTGCTTATATTTTGATTCTAGCCTTTAGTTTTATATTTATGTATACTTATGTCAATTAAAAAAAAAATAAAAAAAATTTCAACGGTAACCGAGAGCGAGCAGCTTTAAGTCTGTCAGTGCCATAACTAGACCCTATCATGTGTTGTCCTTTTGTTCCAGGGTTGGCAGAGTATTGCCCGCCCGGGTTCTCCCGAGCTGGGCAATATCCCTAAAATAGGCAGTCCTGGGTAATATATTTTTTTTTGAAACTGAAACATGATTTATTTCAACTGTACTGGTATTTGCCTCATTTAACATTATATTACATTAGAATGAGTACATAGATGATATATAGTGTATTATAAATATGTTTGGATGTAACAATCTGATAACAACTACACAAAATATATTTTTTTATTCTGAACTTTGAAACCTTATTTACATCGTGTGTACATTTCCCATGCCAATTTAAAGCACTGTCTCTGATTCATATCAAGTAATATTGTACATTATTAAAAAGCGGTTACCAGTCTAATTCCTCTTTTCCCCTCAGCATTCTGTAACAAAATACTAACTTTGCACATTTCTGAATGCCCAATTTGTTTCTGAGATTGTTCTGGATCAAACCAAAGTTTGAAAAGATCCTTTCAATTGAGGCAGAACTTGCAAGCATTTTCAAGAGCTGCCTTGCAAAAAGACACAGCATTGGATCAGTAGCACTAGATTTCTCTACACTTGACAACTATACCATTAGTATGTATTCAGATTTGAAAGGGGCTATTGTTAACATATGGTTCATATATAATGTCAAGCTGAAAACCTGTTCAATGCAATGTTCACTCTTTAACTGTTATCTCTTTACCTGTACCAATACTCCCATACTGTTTTCAAGGTTAATCATCACAGTTTTCAAGGTTAATCATCACATAATAGACAATACCCTGGGGCCGCGAGTGAGGTGTGAATTCTACAGGTACAAGTGACTTTGTGTCTTTAAGTAGGGATGAAGATGTCAGCCTCACAACATTTTTATTGCCCAGTATTACCCAGTATTACCGAGTAAAACACGGGTTTTCCCTGTATTACCCACTGGGCTGGGCAATATGATAAAACCTGGGTTTTATGCCAACCCGGTTTTGTTCCGACGTTATATCAACATCTACATCTCGGGGATACTCCCAACAATCAATTTCTGATCATAAGGGAGGTCGAGGCAGTTGTTAAAAGAAAATGCTATGTTACATGATACGCATGTGTTAAGAGAGTAAAAGAAGTACTATATACAACTTGGTTAAAAATAAAAACAGGACGATGACATTAGTCCATATACGAGTCTAGGCCAGAAGTGAAGCACTGAAGAGTCACACTATCCTTGATTTTATAAGGCAAGGCATTCCAGTATCTGATGAGGGAAAAAGGAATTCATATGATATTGTGTTCTTCAAAATGTTATGTTATAGTTAAGACTTCTAGAGGCTGTCAGGTGGTTATGATCTACAATGACGAGGTTGTGTGATATTTTGTACAACATTATTAAGGATGCGTGTATTCTTCTCTGTTCTAATGTCTGCCATTAAAATTTTTAAGAGTTTCAAGCATTGATGTTACGCTGCTTTGGTAAGAGTAATCATTCAAAACATATCTGGCTGCTTCAAAGCAATTGAAACTTGATATTTTCAATTACATCATGATTTTCCAAATCAAATTGATACAATTTTGTTGAGGGGACTGTCTATGTAAAAATAAACTGCATATCCAGACCGCAATCTACACAGAACCCTGTCCTGGCACAGCGAGCAAATTGGAAGTTGGGAGTTACAACAGTTTAAAAGATTAGCAACTATGCATAGATCTATATATGCACTTGCATTTACTAGACATATTTAGTTTAGAGCTCTGTTTGCTCGGATTGCACAAAGTAGTCAATCCAAAAATGGTCCATACACCGCTGGAACCCAGCTAGTATTTTGTTTCTCTTTCCACTTGTGCAAAAAATTCAGTTTCATACACTTATTTGCAAAAACTGAGTTACCAAAATCAAAAGCACACGATGTCATGTGTGGTTTACATTTTGTACTGCACTACAGATAATACTAAATTATACCATCAGAAGCAGGAAACCTTGATCATAAATTATGATCCTACCTCTCAATTTCTGACAACAAATTGTAAATCTTTCGATTTTCAAAGGATCCCGATCAGTTATCTTTGAAAAGGTAATGTTCAGTTTTAGCTATAGAACCAGGCGGTAACCAGGTTCTAATAACAGTAACTGTGATGTTCTTCCACTATTTCGCAACTATCTTGGGACACATAACCAAGAGAGCTGTTAGCACAGTGGTTCATGGGTAAGGAAAGTGAAGTTAAAGACAAATTCAGCTGGCTAATATGAATTAACTGTAATAATATGAGGTGATGTGTATACGAGGATTCTAAATCAACAATGTTTTCAGTCGGACACTTCAATAAAGCGACGATATTTATGGATTTGCACAAGAGCTTAATACATACTTGCTGATGTTTTCACCACAACCGGAAAAGGAAGTTGTTGTTGGAAATTCTCGTGTAGTACGAGAGTGGGATCCAAGATGTCAGCGCCCATGATACGTGTTATTATTTTTTCCATATTTTTAGCTTCCTTCTGCGAAACTCGAGTTTTAAAAGAAGAAGACATAAGCCATTACAGGTGCTTAAGTTATTTGTATCTTAAATAATCTTTATTTGCCTTAAGCATCGGACGAAACACTTAAAATAAGGCGTAAAGTAAATGAAATAGTATTCGACTACCAAACGATATTCGGATAAAAGGTGATGAAACATTCATACACTCTGAAACGATCATGTCAAAAAATACATGAAAGATAAAGTAATGATCGTTATTTAAAAATTGCAAGATACAAATAATGAACAAGTTTTCAAACAGTGAAGATCTGAATGACTGAGTCTGATTTCATCTTTGTGCAACTGTATATCATGTTCATACACAGGGCTTTCGGTGACGATTGATTTGGCATATTTGTACGCATATTTTAACAAATGGACTCTAAAAATGTTGGATGAAAATTCCATGGGACACATGAAATATTTGGGAAACGTCTGTCAAAAATCACTGCAATTAACAATACTCAGCCTGACAGCCGATAAGAATAATGTAAAGACGTCGTCTGTTTTGTGTTCTCAACCAATAAGAACAAGAGGTTTTCCAACACTTAATGAGTGCACAGGTAGGTGGCCGTAACACCTGATAATGAGTTAAATTGGATCAAATGATGCTTATATTTGTGATGTGTCTGTTGTGAAGTGACGTTAAACTTAAAGTTAGTGTGTTTGCCAATTAATTATTAGTCTATTACAGTTGTTTTTCGGAACCGTTGACAAACTTCATGTCTATTGTTTAAACTGCTTAACAATTAGATCAATTAGCAGGTCTATGCAGAGAAGTAATTTGAAAATTGTTTTACGGGACCGTTTATGAATTAAAAGAAATATATAATCACTGCTCATGTGTTTTTTGTTTAAAAACGTTAATATGCATAGGGAAATACCCGTACACCAGCATGCTTGCATTGACATGACACAAAAATTATTGTGTTTGCAGACTGACTGCTAATTTTTGCCACCGTTTTTCAAGTTAAAGGCAAATCATCACTATTCCACTTTTAATTGTTTCAAGTATTGTTTGGCTGTGTACTTACTGAGAAATGACTATAAAATCATATATTCTTGAAAAAATGACTCTTGCATGACTTTTCAAAGTAAGCCACCGATTATATCACGCGTCCGTGTAATGGCCGATACAGCACTGAGCAGACGCTGAAAATTACCAATATTTTATATTTACGATCAATAATTCAAGTTATGATAAAAATCAATAATTATACAAGTTACATCAAATGAAAGATAATTTAATACTCTTTAATTATAATATAATTTTATTTAGCTAATACAATGTATAACATAACAATGTATAACATGTTTAAATTAATGTCAAATAGGATGACCCCTTTTTTTACCACATATCTAACATGGATTATTGGATAATTGGTGGTTGCTATAAAATGGCATGTAAGCAATGAAAATTACTTCTTTTTTTCGACCTATTCATATGCATATTTTGACAAAGTTATAAAAATAAAGCAATTATTTTGCTATTATATACGGAAGAAATTTAAATAAAAATATTTTTTTTGGTTATTTGAAGAAATTTCAATTTGGTAAGATTGCTGAATTAAAACATGGACTCCAACTTTTTTGGATGGGACTCCAATTTCCTCCAGGATAGGAGTCTTGGACTTCTTCTTTCAAAATCCGACTGAAAGCCCTGATCCATAATGTTCCAGTATGTTTATTCTTGTTAATAGTCAGTTAAAAAGCTCATTCAGAGTGTTTGTTGTACTTGTATGTTCTGTCTTGTTTAATCAAAATAAATCTTATTGTATGGTAAAACTTTAGGTTAGATACTGTTGTTACTTTGGTACATAATTGGCGTATGCGTAGTGCCATAACTCTGCCACTGTTTCTTGAACATATTGGGTAAATGTCGAGTTGTCAGTTTGTTAACTGATACAGTATTAACACATACTGCTTTCATTTGACGAAGTAATGAAAACTCAATAGTCTCCTTAATTCTTAATGATTTGCCATGGATGTCAAAGTGATCAAATGACCAATGAGCAACCTGAGGTTACAAGAGTGGAGTAGGTTAGAGATTATGCACAATTGCAGGTGTCTTACTCAATCTGTTTTGTTTTGAACGCGGGTTACCCATGTAAATAATCTGAAATATTTGTTGTCATTTTCTTTCTTTAAAGGTACTGATATAATGATAATGCAAAGTAAATAACCGGAAACATGTTTTCCTTGAAAAAAAATTTAAATTCTCCCAGAGAAATGTGTTGACTGTTAAAGTAGGTACATGTATGTATACCGCACACCACTGTCAAACACCTTATCAGTAAATTATCAAAAATGTCTACTCTAAATTGAGGTTCCCTATAGATATTTAACGAGCATCCATGAATGAAATAAATAATGACTTCACCAAGAAGTTGCATGCATCACTAAAAGTATCACATGATTTATATTGCCAAGTAATCAACAGTAATCAAAACCATTTTCGATTACTTGTAATCATAATATAATTGATTACAGACCTGAAACTTGATGAAATCATAGATTACATTTTCGATTACTTTCGATTACATTCATGATTGATATTTCAAAGTCAATATTTTTTATTAAAAGTAACTTTAGTAATATGTACAAAATGTAGTATGTATATTTGGATATATACTTATTTGGAAATAAATATTGTTTATACAAAATAAAAACAAAAGAAATAAAAAAACTGTGTCGACATATGATTATATTTTGGTTGGTTCATAACACATGTTTCATATATGTTATCAGGGTATTTTAATTTGAAGACCCTAATGTATTTACTACAAATAATATGCATAATACACTTAAATGTGTCGCGTCATGCTCTCTTTTGAAAAGAATTGCTTCTCGCAGAAAGTATACCTTCCTTAGTAACACCTTCATGTCGCCGCTCATGAATTTTCAACCCTCACGTCCTTTTGAAAACATTTCCACATATGCAGAAAACAAGTGACATCTAAAAATGACAACACGGGGTGTAGCTTTTGTTCGTCCGAAAGAAATTTTATAAACAAAAAGTCTTCGACTGAAATCTTCAAGTGAGCGTAAGGTTTTCATTTCTCAACCGATTTCTGTCAGATTTGTCGCAGGCAAAGGGGAAAACAGTACTCTGTCCCCGGTTGATAACAGTTTTCTTGAAATAAGTCGCTCTTTTATAAACATTCTGGAAAACCTTTGCAACAACGCCTGAATTCAACGGTTTGTCCGCAAAGAATATTTCAATTTCGACAGTGTATTTGGAGTAATCCACTTTTAGTGCCATGCATTCACGGCGAAACTTACTCCGTTGTCATTTCACTGCAAATAAACACGTCAGGTCAACTCAGTGCCTCAGAAAACGATAAAACATTCAGTATGTAACAAAGCTAATCCTCAAAGGTAAAACATTTAAGCTAATCCGCATAGTTATTTTTCTTTCAGGAGTATTGAAAGTCGAGAGACGGGCAAACAACCACACCTTTGTGGAATTTGCGGAAAAGCTTTCGCTTCAAACGCAATCTTTGTATCATGGCTACTGCATATTCTATAAGAAAACACTGTATTTTATTTCTGATAATTTGAACTGTGTATGGAGGCGGAGCTTAGACTGTGATCTATCTGCAATAGACAACATGAGTAAAAGAGTACTCTTTTCGATATTTTTATTGCCTTGATATATTGCTTTTTGGTTCACAAGAAGATTTGGAAAAAGTCTCAATCGGCCGGTCAAACAGTTTGGGAGTTATGTTCTTAGCGTTTGTTTGCATCGCTTGAAGTGACATTATATGCTCATCTTACTGCACATAGTGTATTTTTGGTGACAGTTTTATAAAAGCAATTTTCGGTTGTTGTGCATTTTAATGTGTTAATTAATGATAATGCCACATTAGAATTTGAAGTTGGTGCTTTAGAAATAAAGAAATTGGACAAATAAAATAATAGTTCCTTTCTCCGCAGTGATCTCCCTTGTGTTGTTGTAGTTTTTGGTAGAGATTTCGTCAGGCAGTGGCAGGGAAGCCAGTCCTGTATGCAGTTTTTTTTTAAATTGACTCTCCCGGGTCAAAATAGGAAAAGTAATATTTGGAAAGTTACTATTTCGTACTGGTAGCAGGAAAGGTTTGGTGTATTTGTTTAAAAGCTATTATTTCGTCTACCCTTTTAACACACACCTATGTCAGCTGGATTTTTCTTGAAAATAAAAATATGCATAATTCCACTTTGATTTCTCGTAAATGATTCTTTTTTAGACACGTACAGTTTAAAAGCTATACTGTAGCAACGTCCACTGTTTTTTAATATCAGCGGTAATAAAAGAACCCTCACTATTTCAAAAGTGAATTTTTTTGATCGGCGGTGTTTGTAAAATATAGAATTCAAAAAAGCCTATGCTTTTAATTGGTTTGATCACTTTGTTTGGCCCCGACCTCAACCTTCTTTTCTGGGGCTCATTTTGTTACGTCACATGATATTGTAGGGCGTGAGAATAATAGTTTCTGTAATGAGCACGAGGTTCAGACCGAATTATCCGTCACCTCGGGTAACTGTCTTGGCGGGAACGAGGCTCTGTGTCTCATAATTGAAACTTTTTCTTGTATAACGTCTTGAACTTTAAAGTAGATTTCTAAATGCAAACTTATTAAAATGATGAATTATCATGAAAAACAAACGATTTTCTGAAGTTGTGTTTAGGAAAGTGACGTCACAATGTTCATAACGTTACGTTATAAGTAATTCACGAGAGTCGTCTTGCAAAGGAGGGGTACCAAGCCAGATTTTCCAGCATGGGAAAAAACACTGGAAATGCCGATCCGATATGCAAGAACTATCAATCAACGTGCCATAATTTTAATTCAATGAACACGTCTCACACCGTTTCATATTTTCGGCGCGGCTAAATAAGCTGGGTTTTGACCTAGCTTTTGAACCAATCAAATGTTACAAACGGAAGCGAGGTGAATGGAATTCGTATACACGATCCGCTTTATCACGTGATTGCTTAAATGAGAAATGATTGCATATTCAATCGCTCCATTAATAACGTTCTCAGGAACTATGTCTACTAAAATGTACCTCTATTAAATGCTTATCATCTTTTTTGTTTACTTTGTGTTTGTGACTTATAAAAAGTTTACATATTGTAACAAGCGGTTATAGGCATGTTTGTAGATTTTTTGCTAGACTGCACAGTTCAAATGTAAGAGTCATCGACTTCTTAGCAATCTTATACTGCCAGTCTGGCTATCGAGTGCCTGTTAGATCGGGTGGTTAAGGTCGCTTACATGTAATCATAAAACCTATCACTGATTGAGGGTCATTGGTTCGAGTCCTGCTACCTACCTGACTATGTGAGAAAGTTTCTTACGGAGGGTATGGGTGTTGTAATTCTAATATCGGAAAACGATGTTTAGGTAATCTGCCCACCTGTATTTGAATGAAATACATTTACACTTAACTCGCAACTGACTTCTATAATTTACCGTATTGTTATTTTGTTGTTCGAAGACATCATGAGGTTAGCACAGTGGCAAAATATATAGTAAAACTGTATAGTTAACATCAAAGCCATTTTTAAAAACGTCTTTAAAGCTACTCGCTGTCAGATTTTGGTAAAAAAATAAAGTTCTTAAAACTGTATGTAAATAACGTATTTTAGAACATATAGTCATATAAAAAGGCTCCAGTATAAATTCATGCCACATATATCTCTAAATTTCAAATTATACGCTACCAAATTCAAAAGCGTTGCAAAAAAAATGTTTTTTTCAACGGTAACTGAGTGCGAGCAGTTTTAAATGAAATGATATTTTCGTTTTCTGAACCTCGAGGAGAGAGAGACTACCGACAGGGCTATGAAAGGGGTCAAAATTATGAAAAACGGACATGTTAAAAGTTATACTGGTTTTAGCCATATATATGATAGTAGTTGAGCTCAAATCGTGACCTTAAACATCAAGTATAGTGTGTTCGACATACCATCTTCCTGTGTATTTCTAAAACTTAATTCGATAACTAGCCTGTGCATATTATTGTAACAAATGAGACATAGAATTGCAGACAGGTGAACCATCCAACTTATTGACAGACGAATCCGAACACATCCAGATACGGTCACCAATATATCTATGAACAATTTAATAGAATATTATATAATGATAAATGTCAAAAATTGACGGAGCAAGCATGTTATAAGGAAACAACATAACATAGTTTGTGTTCAATTTAAATTTTGCCAACCGATTCCGTTTTACTAAGTATTCGGGGCAATACATATATCTACACTATATAACGATACTTATGTATGAAAGAGTCTTCCACATGTGAACCTGAATCATAATCGAACATTGCAATACCTCCAAACAAACTGTTTCGGAAATAACTATGCGGATTAGCAGTAAATGTTTTACCTTTGAGGATTAGCATTGTTACAAACTAAATGTATTATCGTTTTCTGAGGCACTGAGCTGACCTGAAATGTGTTTATTTGCAGTGAAATGACAACGGAATAAGTTTCGTCGTGAATGCATGGCACTAAAAGTGGATTACTCCAAATACACTGTCGAAATTGAAATATTCTTTGCGGACAAACCGTTGAATTCAGGCGTTGTTGCAAAGGTTTTCCAGAATGTTTACAAAAGAGCGACTTATTTCAAGAAAACTGTTATCAACCGGGGACAGAGTACTGTTTTCCCCTTTGCCTGCAACAAATTGACAGATATCGGTTTAGAAATGAAAAACTTACGCTCACTTGAAGAGTTCAGTCGAAGACTTTTGTTTATAAAATATTCTTTGCGGACGAACAAAATGACGTATAACGATCACGTGATTGTTCACCGTGGACAAGGACAATCTTAATGTTGATGACTTGTAGTTTATTTCGTCAATTAAGCATATTTCAGTTAATAATTCAGTTTAATAAACGATACATATGTGGAATGCACACCGCCAAATGACAATTGGATTTGCCTAAATGCGTTTGTCATTTTAGTAAGACTACGTACGTTTGCATCATAAATATGCCAACCGGCGTTTGCCAAATATGAAAGTCTTCATGAAGTCTACTTTTTATATAAAATACATCGCAAACAGTGGCCCTAAATCACATTAGAAACATTAATGAACAATCGAAAGACATAAATGTGAAAAACTGATGGCTATTCATCTCAAATCACTTACATTTTATGAGTTAGCTACGTTTGTTTGCATCTCCGTACAATTTTTTTTTTGAAGTGTACTCAGAAACCTTACATATGTGTATGGTGATCAATACATCGACAGAGGGACAATTTAATGCATTTTTTTTTTGCACTAGGTCTCTTTAACCAACTCTTAAGCATAACGAAGAAATAGGAAAAAAACATTCCCGAGTCGGTGTAATTTCCTTGAAATTTGCTACCGGCGTTTGCATTTGGGGTCACATGTCATTTTTTGTTCACCAACCGTGGTACTAGTTTGATGAAACTGTATGATTCTATATTTGTGATTGTACATAATGCTGTAAAGGAAATTTCAGTTTAATTAGACTTTAATCCACTGAAAAGGCATATTGATGAGAAAAGTGGCATTTTTGACACAGAGATTGCTCACTTCTAAAGTTGACAAACTTTGAACAAGGATAACTTTTTTAAACACGTGGTTTGAAACATATAAAAACTTGTTTTATTGACGAGGGAACAGTGTCAGGGATTTTCTTTATCTTGATTTGTTGATTTGTAATTTATAATTATGTAATGTAAGGTAAAAGAACCTATGATGTTGAATGTCTCCTTTCTAAAGACAGATTTTCAAAATCTGTGACACGGTTCCCTACATTTATAAAGAAAAATAACATTTTTTAACAAGATTTCAAGGATGCAAAATTATGAAATTAGATCAGTTTAACAATAAGGTATTTTTAAAAATATATGAGCATTGTAAATCTAATACAACTATGCATCTATATCTACTTCCAGACAAAAAGTAATAGATATGTTTCACCATGCATATGATGGATATATCAGACATGCATATCCGTATGATGAACTCAGACCATTAACATGTGATGGACATGATACATGGGGGAGGTAAGTAGGTCAGAATTAGTGTCTTGTAGAAAAGTGGAGTTAACTTCATGCATTTTATATTGTAAACATTTGAATGCTTTTAAAGGTCTTCATGTGACTAAGTCACTTTCATGAAAAATGAGAGCTGCCTGACCGTCAGAGGAATATAAG
Source organism: Saxidomus purpurata (assembly GCA_022818135.1). Classification (NCBI taxonomy): domain Eukaryota; kingdom Metazoa; phylum Mollusca; class Bivalvia; order Venerida; family Veneridae; genus Saxidomus; species Saxidomus purpurata. The sequence continues at coordinate 25,719,820 of JAFMSR010000010.1, read as the reverse complement.
AGTAGTCTTTCATAAATGCACTAAGAAAGTCAGTTTTTAAGGCAAATTAATCTGAAATGAATTACATGTACAGTAATTGCAAATATTAACAAAAGGTGAAGAAACAATATACATGATTGTTATCTTCACCCAGGTACTTTGACATTGATAGACTAATAGATTGGATTGTTCAGACACACACACTGGTCTAAATCCATACCGATGGCAATGCTCAAACATTTTTTTGCAATGTTTCAGCGTAAGTGTAATGGTTTCCCTGAAAACTATGCAAGTTTTTTAGCTCACTTGGTTTTGCCAGGATGAGCTTTTAGGATGGATGATTGTCTGTCCTTTGTTGTCTGACGTCAGTCGTCCATCAACATTTTGCTTCAAACGACATCACCTCTGAAACCACTTGGCCAATATTAATGAAACCTGGCAGGGATGTTCCTTGCATGAAGCTCTACCAAATTTTTTCAAAGAATTCCAGTCCATGCAGAACTCTGGTTGCTATGGCAACAAATAGGAAAAACTTTAAAAATCTTCTTCTCTGAAACCACAAGGCCTTGAGCTTAGATAATTTAAATTTAGCATTGTCTAGAGGACCTCTGCCAAGATTGTTCAAATATGATCCCTGTGTCAAAATTACATAGGCTTATTCAGGAAAAACTTTTTAAATATTCTTCTCTCGCAGGCAGAGCTTAGATATTTGGAATGTTACTTAGCATTGTGTAGTAGACCTCTACAAATTATGTTACAATCATGACCTCTTGTATTATTGGCAATTGATATACAGGTGACCAATATAGGGCCATCTTGGACCTCTTGTTTTTGTATTTAAGAGATTCTTTAAAAGGCCCCCATTCAAGTTCATAAATATAGACGATCTTGTACATTTCAGTTACTCACTGACACTGATTGATGCCCTTGACATGTTGGTGATTATGGGAAACACGACAGAGTTCCAGCGTGTTGCTAACCTCATCATAGAGAAGATTGACTTTGATAATGACATCAATGTCTCTGTGTTTGAAACAAACATTAGAGGTACAGTATACATCACAAATATTTAACAGCTTAATACAAATCTGACACATATACATGTATGCTATTTAAAGGGAAAGTCATACTTCAGATTAACGTATTGGCATGTCAGCTTCACAACGTTTAAATCACTCTGATATCTGAAGACATGATTCAGCATAAGCAGTATATAAAAATGCACTTTATAAAATGCTTTTTTTCACATATTATAGTTTCCTTGTACTTTCAATCTAGTGATGTACAGTGTGCCCATTGAAATTATTTTAGTTGTTGGTGGTCTTTTATCCGCTCACCTGATGTCAAAGAGAGGTGGACTGGACCTGGAACCAGGTTGGCCTTGCTCTGGTCCCCTGCTGAGAATGGCTGAAGATGCTGCAAGGAGGTTGTTACCAGGTAACATGAAGATTATATTTATAGTAATATCATCACAACTCTTTTAAACAGCCAGATATTTCAGCCATTGGACCAGTAAGTATCTTGTTAGCTCCACACATCTGTGCACTTAGGAGTCTGACTATAGCCAGCCACCATGGTACCACATTTTGGTTTTCAGTTTGTAAACTTTCACTGAGACCTCTGTATATATAATAAACTGTTTGTTATACAACTGGAAAAGAAGAAGAATCAAGGTTACCAAGAGTTTATATTAAAATATTACCTAAGTGAAGTAACAGAACTTCATGAGGCTTAAACCCTTTTCCTTTCCTATACATGTAGGTGTATCAACATTATGTAGATGCCCTCTTATAAGTCATCTGAGACAACCAAAGGTTTATACAAGTTCTGCCAAAGCAGTCCCTGATAGGTCAGTTATTTCAACAGTCAACAATATTTTTTTCAGCATTTGATACCCCTACTGGTATGCCATATGGAACAGTGAACCTGATGTATGGCGTCCCGACAGGGGAGACAACTGTCACATGTACTGCTGGAGTTGGTACATTCCTTATTGAGTTTGGAGCACTGAGTAAACTCACTGGAGATCCAGTATTTGAAAAAGTTGCAATGAGGGCTATGAAGAGCCTTTACAAAGCAAGATCTACAATTGATCTGGTAAACATTTCAGTATTGATAAGTATTACAATACATGTATATGTTTGAATTTCATTCGAATGTTAGTATGACCATTTCATTATCAGTCTCTTTGTCAGTTAAACAAAGTAGGAAATTAGTTATTGTTAACTCTGCAATAAATAATGTTTTGATGACCGAGCTATCATAGCATCATAAATGATGGCAAATTTTGCCTGATGACATACTGATAAATGTTCAAATAAAATATAGCCAGTTGTATTTGTATCTGTTTGGATCTGAATCGAATTATATCCTTTAAACATTGTTCATTGTCCTATAAACAATTGTCATTCAGCTATTTTTTGTTAGCCACACAGGCCTATAATCTTTTTGGTTTATTACTGCACATCAGAAATCCAAATGGTTGTTTGTTAGATTGTGAACACTGCTTAAAGATATGTTTTTATTTAATTATCAGAAAGGTAAAAAACAACCAAGGAGAATGTATTAATTATAATCTTATTTTTAAAAAAGGAAAAAAGCTCTTGTTCATTATTATCCAAAGTGATTAAAGTTGAGTTACATATCAGACTCATTGTTTTAGAGCAGTTTAGAACTAAACTTTCTACAATTGTTAACATAGTTTAAACATAATTACATTTCAGCCAGGAAATCATATAGATGTAGCTACCGGAAAGTGGACAGCCTTGGATTCTGGGATTGGTGGTGGTATAGACTCGTATTTTGAGTACCTGGTGAAGGGATCAATCATGTTCCAAAATACAGAGCTACTTGACATGTATAAAGGTTTGTTTCCGGCTTAATATCTGAAAATCCTTCCAGCATTGTGTTTTGAAATCAGATTGTATCTTTCAAAACAAGAAGCAAAAACTATAGTTCAAATGTATACGACGTTACGTCACATCCGCTTTATATTGTTATTCTGATGAAGGCTTTCGCCGAAACGTTAATATGAAAATGGTGATATAAAAAGTTGTTGCAGTAATGTGTTATTGTTGAATTTTCACTGTCCTGTAGTCAGTTGTGCCAATCTCTCATGGTTTATCACAATAAACAATGTTCAGTATTAGCCGTTTCCTCATATCTCTTTATGTGAGACATATTTAGTTAAAGCAGATATGTACAGTAAACTCTGTTTATAACAAACTCCTTGGGACCACTAAAATTTGTTCCTTATATCCGGAGTTTGTTATATCCATATAACTTTTTCATATTAAATTTATAAAGGAAGAAGAAAAACTCGGGCAGAGAAAATTTGTTTTTTATATCCAAATTTTCATTATAACCAGGTTACAGAGTTTACTGTATCAGACCTGGAGCATAGTTTCTCGCTGAACAATCATACTGTTTAATAATTTGATTGTTCAGCAAAGACTTTGAAAAAAATACAGGCTTTGAAAATACAGTGTAAACATTTTTTCCAGATTACCTTGTTCCCATAGAGAAGTACCTGAAGAAAGATGACTGGTACATGTGGGCACATATGACCAAAGGCTCTATAAGTTTGCCAATATTTACCTCCCTTGACTGTTATTGGCCAGGAGTACAGGTATGTTGTATCAGGTTTTGCAGTGTAATTGTGCTGTTAATTGTCTGTTTTCATGAGAAATCTGTCTCAGACAGTAATTCTGAAACCCTAAAAGTTATAGTCACAGGTTTGAATTCTTCACAAAATGGAATGAATCGTGTGAATGACTGAATGAAACTGGACATTAGACGTTGTGAAATGAATTTCTAAAATTATCACCAAGACTAACACATGTACCTTTTACTTCTATGTTTCGTGAGAATTATTAGGTTTGAGTCTGATTTGAATCCACCTAAGCATTTCAAGATAATCTTACAAACTTTACAACTTGTGTTACTTGGAAAGAAGAGAAAGAATTACAAGACTAGCTCTGGCAGTAGTAGTGCCAAAAATTGGCTGCAGATAAGCTGATTTGGCGCAAAACAGTTTGATTTGGCTATGCAAACAGTACTTCATGTAATATATGGCTCAAGGGGGCAAAAATAACGGCGTGCTAGCCAAGAATTGCAGACTGTGGTTTAATTTTTTGGGTATGAAACAATATGAATTAGGAATAATCCAAAGATGTCCTGGAGTAGTCAAGAGATAGTGTATAAACAGTACATGTATAAAACTGACCCAAACATACTCATGTGGTTAATGTTTACAGGCCATGCTAGGTGATGTAGATAAAGCCATGAAGACTTTACACAACTTCCATCAGGTGTGGAAACAGTTTGGCTCCTTGCCAGAATTCTACAATATTGTCAAGAATGAGGCTTACGCTGGCAGAGAAGGGTATCCACTGAGGCCTGGTAAGACTGTCATCTCAAATATGTAACTTGTTGACGAGAAAGTGTTCTCTTTGTTTTGTCACATTAAGTCTTATGGCTTTAAAGCTGGTCTTTCTGTAACATTGGAGTCTCGCTACCTACCTGGCTCTATATGTGAGAACGTTGACTGTTTCTAATGATGCATAGATGTCTGTCATTATTCCTTCCTAGGAATGATGATAAGGTGCAGTGCCTGCAAATAACTGAAATACTGTTGACATAGGGGGTTAAACCGATAGAAAATGGTGATGTCTGAAACTAAGCTAATCAAAGAACTACTTTCAGAATGATTTAAACAAAACAATCATTTTTAGCTCGACTATTCGAAGAATAAGGAGGCTATTTTACTCTCCCAACATCTGCATTGGTTACAGTTTTTTTTTAAATGATAATAAACTCGGCGTTGGTGTACACATTTTTAAGTTTTTTCATCACACTTTATTTCAAACTATTATAGGTATGGCTTTGACAACAAGTCTTGTGTACCATCAATACCTCCATTACGACAAGAGTACATAACTTGGTAAGTGTAGAAGTTAGGCCCCTTTTTGACTTAGAAAAAATTTAAATGGGTTAAATCAGATATTGACTAACCTTTGAGATATTGCTTTGAAACTTTGAATATATTTTCATCATTAACCCCCATCTTAGGCAAGAGGATATTACTCATGTCAAGGATGTGAAAATATAAGCCCTTTTCCTAATGAATCTTAGGTTATTTTTGTACAAGTCCGCTTCCTTTAACTTTCCCCCATTATTTATAATGTCTATAAATATATGTTATGACTTTTACTTATCTTATAATCTTGCATTAAGAAAAAACATTAATGGTGTCAGACTTAAAATGCTAGCAGCATCATAACTATTATGTAAATTATGACCATTGTCACATGTAATATTAAGCATAGTATCAATGAAATATCCCTGTAATGTTTATCGAGCATGAAATAAGCATTAAACATAATAGTAAGCCACTAGATATGGTGTGATATTCACAGGAATAGATCAATATTGTTCTCTTTTGATGAACATCACTTCATATCCAGTGCCTCACAACTTACCAAGTCTATAATTGTATATTATTTACTGTATACTTTACAGAGTTGGTTGAAGCAGCCATGTATTTATACCAGGCAACCAAAGATCCATATCTACTAGAGATCGGAGTTGACATGCTCGAATCTATAGAACATAATACCAAGACTAAATGTGGATATGCTACAGTACGTATCACTGATTATAAGACCAAATTCAGAGAAATAGGATATCAAAATAAGTTAAGTAGAAGTGGATACTTTGGTATGATGATTAAGGCAAACAGAACACTCTGTAGTATTCATGAACCAAGAAACTCAATGCATCTATGTAAAGTGGAAGAAGTAGTATGTGTTGTGAATGGATGTGACAGCAGAATTTGGTTTCTAAACCATTTTACAGTATCGAAAGGTTTAAACCCTTTCTTTCATGTAATTAAGAGAGGATAGCATGAGGTATATCTCATACTGTGATATTTATTGAGATAAATTAATGGTTGTTTAAGTACATGTATCTTTGAACCAAGAATTTCTGGAGCAAGCTGTGTACATTCATTGTATATTTTTTAACTCACCTGAGCACATTGTGATCATCTGAGCTTTTAAGATCGTTAGATATCCGTCTTCTGTCCGTCCACAATTCCTTCAAATGACTTCTTTTCATTAACCACTTCATGGAATATCATCATACTTGGTCCAAAGTGTCCTGGCATTAAACTGTCTTAAATTGTTCAAATGGTTCTGGTTGACTGAACAACATGGCCACTAGAGCAAAAAAATAGAAAATCTTGGAAATCTTCTTCTGCAAAACCACAAGGCCTAGAGTTTAGATCTTTGGTATGAGGCACCATCAAGTGAACCTCAACCAAATTTGTTCAAATCATGCCCCTGGGGCCAAATTAACCACACCCAAGGGTTGCTGGTTTTCAAATAGACTTATATAGGAAAGAAATAAAAACTTTCCTCCAAAACCACAAAGCCTAGAGCTTAGATATTAGTAATATTGTCAAGTGGACCTGTACCAACTTTGTTCAAATTATGCCCTGGGATCCAAATTAATCCTGCCAGGAGGGTCACTTGTTAGCTCACAAGAGAGCTTTATGCTCAGGGTGAACTATTGTAATTGCTTGATGTCTGTCGTACTTGCATTCTTCCATGCATCAACAATTTCTTCATCAACATCTACTCTTAAAAGGCTTGACCAAAGTTGAAGAATCTTAGCTATTATGTTCCCTGATTGGTCCTCTACCAAACATGTCCAAAGAATTCTGTTCCATTTAGAACTATGGTTACATAGGCTTATGTAGGGAAGACTTCAAATGTCTTCTTGTCTAAAACCACAAGGCCCAGAGTTAAGGTGTATGTATGGAATGTACAGTGGACCTCTATCAAGACTGTTCAAATCATGACCCCTGGGTCAAAATTTACCCTCCCCCAAAACTTTAAAAATCTTTTCCTATGAAACCACAGGTTGTTTGATAATTACATGAGATGTCTTAATGGACCTCTTCTAATATTGTTTAAATCATGATCACAGGGTCCAAACTTGGTTAGCAACTATTGACATCCTTAGCAAGTGGCAACAGTTGACTTCTTTGGAAATCACTGACTTCCAATAGTGACCAGTGATTTCCTTAGTAACCACTGTCTGTCCCTGGCAGGTTGAGAATTTTTTTAGCAACTGATGACTTTCCTAGCAACTAGTGACTTCCTTAGCATCTACTGACTCCCTTAGCAACAGGTTACTTCCTTAGGTAGTAAACTGGTACTCAGGTGAGTGATATAGCCTGCATAGGTCTCTTTGTCATATTTGTAGATTACAGCTTTCGTTTCCAAATAAATAGATTGTGTGATAAAAATAAAGTTTTTGAGTTAAACATTTTTTTCCCACTCAGATGAAAGATGTGACCACACATGTACTTGAGAACAGAATGGAGAGCTTCTTCCTAGCTGAGACAACAAAATACTTATACCTTTTGTTTGACCCTGACAATTTCATGCACAACACTGGAGATCATGGTACAGTTATAGATACACCCAATGGACAGTGCATTATAGATGCTGGTATGTGGCTAGATTTTACAGTTTTGCAAGCACACACATTCCTACTTCCAAAGTATCTTAAAATGACCAATCTTGCTTAGTTAATATCTAGAAAATTATTGATTTAGAGGTGCACATGTAAAATAGATTAATTAAAGGTATTTTGTATCTAGTCAAAGGGCTTTATAATATAAAAGACTGCTCAGACCAGGCTTGGATTTCTTGCTTATTATTGGTCAGCTATAAACTCTGTTATTATATGGTCAGAGCTCATGGTTTCCATCTCATGGATGCAGAGAGATGTATTTAAAATGTTTATGTTCTGTTTAAACTTAAATGCTATAAGTCTGTGTTAAATGTTTAAGCTGAAGTAACACAATGAATTATTCATTAATTCAGGTTCTGAAACAAACTGTTATAGTGTAAATGAATATTAAAGGGTAGCTTTAGCAAAAAACAGACTATAATGAAATAAACATTCTTTCTTCAGGTGGCTATATTTTCAACACAGAAGCACATCCTATAGATACTGGTGCCCTGTATTGTTGTAGTGCAGAGAAAAAGGAAGATGACCTTGAACTTCAAGATTTCCATGACAACCTTGACCTGTTGACCTTATTTGATATTACTGACAATAAGGATGAAGTGCAAGGAATAAAGTGGAATAAAGGAAAAAAGAAAGATTTTGAGGAAGGAATTGTTGATGAAACATTGCAGTTTTTAAATGTTGATTTGAATAAGGCAAATATACTGGGACAACTAGGAGGTGAACATCAAATTATAGTCTCAACCAAAGGGGAAAAGTTCACAGTCAAAGATTCAAAGGTAAAAGCTGCTGCAATTGATGGTTTTAAGGGAAGAGTTAATAATCAAAATATATTGTTAACTGTTAAAACACAAGACAAAGAAGTGAGTGAAAATATTCAAACATATGGTCAAACAGCTGAAGAACAGGGAAAAAAGGAATCTAATAATTTTATAGAAGTGTGTGAAAAAGATGGAACATGTAGAAAGGTAGGTTTGGAACAAAGTATGAAAAAGTACACCAAAGAAGAAAATGTGAATGATCCTGATCCTTTTGTTGAAACGATGGAGGAGACAGAAGGTGAAGAGACCAGTTCTGACAGTACAGTAACAGAGAGACATGAGAATGCAAATACTGAAACTGGAAGTGACAGTGATAATACTGAACATACCAAATCTGAATTTGAAGAAAGCACAAGTGAGGTTGATGAAAAGTTTGCAGACAGTGCCAGTAAAGGAAATGAAAAAAGCAACAGCGAAAATAAAAGAAATGAAGATGATGTGAATAATGAAGTGAATGAATTCACCGAAGGAAGTAGTGATAATAGTGATCAAGAAAATGTGATTTACGAGAGTGAAGATGATGAAAGTGAAGTCATAGGTACTAAAACTGAAGGAGATAAAGATGTCACAGTAAACATTGTCACAAAGGATAATGCTGACACTTCAAAGAGTGCAAATTCAAAAATTAAAACAGACAGTTTGACATTAGCAGAGCAAACTGCACAGGTTCTTGTACCACAGACTATAACAGCTCAACAGACTGGTAAAACTAAACTTGGAACAGAAAAGTTAAAAAATGTCCTAAATATGATTAAAAGTTTTACTGAAGACTATATCAGTAATAAAGGTGTTAAAAGTATGAAATCTTTACATGAAAAACTGAAATATTACAGTTTGTATCATAGACAGAAACATGAAGAGCTAACATGTGATGCACAACCATTCCATATGAGATTTTCATTAATGGGTGAAATGTTTTTTACAGAATAATTCCAGAGCATTATAATTTGTTTTTCTTTCAAAGTTTATGATAAACAAAGGTTTTTCAGTGAATTTATGGACAAGTTGTTATAAACATGGTGTTGACTGCAAAACATCTGGGAACTAAGTATGTAAAAGCAGTATTTGTTGTTACAAAACAAAATATATTAAGACAATGTACCTCTAAGCATCAACAATGTTGTCAACAATGTTGTGGGTCTCAATTGGTCAGTGGTTTTGGGCATTCACCTCTGGAATGGGAGGTCCCAGGTTTAAATCCCAGCTAGAGAACGAGGTGTGTCCTTGGGCAAAGATACCAATGCAACACATGCCTCAGTCCATCTAGTTGTAAATATCAGGCAGCAATGAAAACCTCTACCATTCTCTTGGGAGCGTGATGACATCTGGAATGTGTGTTCGAGAACAATACAACAAGCTTAGGAGCCCTTTTGTGTAACTGATTTCTGAACTAAAAGAAATGTGTATAGACAGTGATTGTGATGCCTTAGCGGCAAGAATGTAGCTTTACTGCTGCAATTTAGAAATAATGAATGGAAATTCAAGGTTATGTTGTATGTAGTTTGGGATAGTGAAGCCAGGATTCATACATCTGTGTGTTTATGTGTTTTCAATTTTCTAGTACATTTTCTAAAGTCCATTTGATTTTTGTAAGCGTGAAAGAATAGTGATTGAAAAAATGCTGTTGAGAACGAAGATTTATCATTAAAGTTTATTTCAGTGCTCAGTCTGTTGAACAGTTTGTGGGTTTAAATATAAAGTTTTTACCCCATAAACAGAATGTCAGTGGATCTATATGTGTACATGCAGTGCTGGAAATACAAGGTGATGAAAAGAGAGAAAAAAAACGCATTTTATGCTGACATCATTTCTTCCTTGCCCAATAAATTATATATAAAAAGTGCACTTATTTGATTTCTCTCTTGTACTTATTATGAATCTACGAACACATATTGCTACTTGATATAAATGAAGTTAATTGAAATTAAAATTGTCCATAGATTTATTGATCAAGCTGTGTACATTGTATTTGTTCCTTAAACTTATAAAAAAAGAGTAATTAAGATAGTTAGTAAGACAGTTGGTCAGTAAGCAGTTAATCATTGTGACAAGTGCTTAACGATTTTAGACACAATTAGATACATGTACTACATGAAACAAACACCTACACCAGTATCTCACAGAAACTAGATAAGTAATTAATGTAATAATTTATCCCCTACTGGTTTCTGCAGAGGGGACTGTAGTTTACCCTCCTTCCGTCTGTCAGACATTCCATCCGTCCGTCTAAAAAACTGGATAATGCAATATCTCAACAACAACACATGCTAGTTGAATGAAACTAGGGTTGTTTATAGTTGGCAATATAGAAATTATGCACATTGTTTTAGTTTTTTCATCAGTCAAAGTGGTTGCTAAGGCAATGGAAGGAGTAAAAATACAACATACAACATGGATCCTGTGGTATCTTAAAAAGTATTTAAAGAAGCATCATGAGCCTTGGCATGTGGGTAGAGGATTATGCGCTTCATTATACCCCCAAAACGAAGTTTAGGGGGGTATATAGGGGGCGCCCGGTGGGGGGGGGGGGGGTCGGTCGGTCGGGCGGTCTGTTGCATTTTCCTTGTCCGGAGTTATTGCCCTTTGTTACTTTTCCTTGTCCGGAGCATAACTTGAAAACTACTAGTTGGAATTCAATACAACTTCATACAATGGTCAAGCACATTGAGAGGAAGGCAGTGCACAAGAACTATAACTCCATCTTCACTAATTACAGAGTTATTGCCCTTTGTTACTTTTCCTTGTCCGGAGCATAACTTGAAAACTACTAGTTGGAATTCAATACAACTTCATACAATGGTCAAGCACATTGAGAGGAAGTGCAGGCACAAGAACTATAACCCATCTTGACAATTACAGAGTTATGCCCTTTGTTACTTTTCCTTGTCCGAAGCATAACTTGAAAACTACTAGTTGGAATTCAGTACAACCTCATACAATGGTCAAGTACATTTAGAGGAAGGCAGTGCACAGGAACCATAACTCAATCTTGACTCATTACAGAGTTATTACCCTTTGTTACTTTTCCTTGTCCGGAGCATAACTGAAAACTTCCGTTGGAATTGAATACAACTTCATACAATGGTCAAGCACAGTGAGAGGGAGTGCAGTGCACAGGAACCATAACTCCATCTTGACTAATTACAGTGTTATGCCCTTCGTTACTTTTCCCTGTCTGGAGCATTTTTCGAAAACTACAAGTTGGAATTCAATACAACTTCTACAATGGTCAAGCACAATGAGAGGAACTCTAAGAACAATATCTCTTTTTAGTTTGTTTGCAAGGTATTATGTTACTACGAACTTCTTCAGTTTATAAAGCAATCCTTTTGGGGGTATTAATCACATTTAGTGATAGCTCTAGTTTTATTTTTTTCGTCAGTCAAAAATTATGGTTGCTATGGCAACATAAATAGTACATTACTTGTTTTTTGCCCTGGGCATAATACAGCCATCCTCATGCACCAGTGGTTTGCCAACCTTTCAGACAATTCATGAAATTATGTAATGAAAGCTCTGGACATACGAGAATGAATACAGCAAGTATGGAATGGAATTTATTCAATCTGCATAGAAAAACAGAGGACATTAAGAGAAAGTGCACTGGGCAACAACTATTATGCTGCCTTGCTTACTTTTGAATGATCTCCCTCTACTTTTTTCTCCAGAGTTAAACTGCAATAGTACTTAAGGGAGTTTATTCAAACTGTGTACAAAGACAGAGGATGTTGAGTGAATTTGTGATATCAAAGAACCATAAATGTTCCTTGGCAATTTTTTTGATTATTTCCCTTTATGTAAAAAAACTCCTTAGAAAAAACTCGTGACTTTGTACTATTGTAAACAAATACTTTCCTGAAGTTTTTAAACTGGTAGGGGACTAATGTATTGCTTGTACTATTCCAGTAACTTGTTATACTATACCTATCATTTTACAAGTTTTTGTAAACTTTAGTCTGTCTTCTTAGTCTTGTTAAAAAATGAACAGGTTCAGACTAAACTAAAGATCAAAATACCCACCTAAGCATTACTGTACATCTGTCAGTGTAATGATATACATTGTATTGTATAGGCTTTGACTACCTGGTCAGTAACCTCTGGTTTGGTTTATATTAATTGTAAGCAGTATGTATCAAATTGTTTATATAACTTAACAGCATAGAAGATGTTTGATATTTTCTATATTACTTTGGTAAAATGCTCTTCAATATATATGGAATATTATAACAGTCGGTTGAACTGCGGCGTCGTATCTTTTGAGTTGGCTGTGTAGTTCCGGATCACACGAGAAGGAGCCTCGAGTGAGATCCTGATCTATGCAGCCAATGAGAAAGATACACACGCAGATCAACCGACTGTTATAATATACCTTTTATTATATACCTTTTACCAAATATCATATATTAAATTTTATATAAACGTTAATTTGTGTCATTAATGGCAAAAATAAACATAACGCGCTATTTCGTGTCACGTTTTATATGACGTCAATGACGTCACTTCCTTCTTCAGTGTATAAACAAACAACATTAATAAAAAGTAAATGCAAAATGTAAATCATCTTTCTTGTTTATTTAATGCGAAAAAGACGTTGTATTCATTTGTCTTCAAATGTGACATTAAAAAAAATGTGACGACAATGAAACTACACTTATTTTACTGCATCAATGTGGATCTATTTTTCAACTTTTAGCGTAGGAATATGATATGAATATGCATTTGTGTACAACTTACACGGTGGACAGATAAGATACGGCTAAATTCATCTGATACGGAAAATTTGATACGGGATGTTGTATTTTACTGCACAAATACTAAAGAAAATTCAGATAAACATTAGTAGGTATATAATAAAAGATTTTATATGGAGGTTTCAAGTCTGGTACATGTCCTTCCACGGAGAACAATATTTAGGTCAACTACATGCCACTGATCAGTAGTAACTGATATACTTTTTGAAAACCTGCGTAAACCCTAAGAAAAAAAACAGACGTTAAACAAATAAGTTAAAAGTATGTTATCTAGGATATCAAGATTTTCTTGACCCTGTATATGAGTGACTTTACATGAATCAGTATACTGTTTTTATTAAAGGCGTGTGAATACTAGTATTGCATGGATATTGTTTGCCAAGCAGCATGCATACATTTGTTGTTCTGTGTATGATGCTTGGGTCATTTACAGCTGGTAATTACCATTCATTGAACATGATTTGATTTTAGTTCTCTGCTGCTTTGATAAAAAGGGCTGTTAGGAAGTCTCAATGTGAACTTCTTCATAATATGTATCAAATAATTTTGTTCTGGTTCTGTATCAGATGAACACCTAAGAATGTTTTTTTTTAAAAAAGAATGCAGGACATTTGTTGAATCAAGGTCACATTAAAGGTCAAATAGTTTCAGCTTCAAAATAATGTTTACTTGGTATCATCCATGCCAGGTGAAGAATTTTTCTGAAACTTATTAAATGAAAGGTCAAGATCAGATTTTCATAATTACATAACTTTTGCAGAACATAGAGCTATTTTCATTTCATATCAGATCATTTTTGTCTGCTAATCAGTTAAAAAATAATCAAGTGCCGTCAGTAGCATGTCCAAAATGAGATATTATTCAGTCTTCAAATATAAGAGACATATATAATTTAATGATGATTTCTGTTAAAGGAAAATGTCAAATCCAAATACACTTAAAAACATCAGAGGAAATAGAATTTTCATGATTGTTTTCCTTATTGTACTTGTAAACCAGACATACTGTCTCATATTTCCTGTTACAGAGTACATACATGTTTATCATTTGTTTAAGTATATTGTTAACATTTTGAGTGGGACTATCATGTTATATATGCTAATTGTTTTAATTGGTGTAATTGTAAATTCTGAAAAGAAAGATATACGAAATAATTAGAAATCCATTGAAATAATTTATTTCTTGTTTTCATTTACCATTTATTTTAAGAAATATGATGATATGATATATGGATACCGGTACATGGAGATGGTTGCATGGAATAGCTTTTTACTTGCATAAGATACAAAGTCGTTAATTTTAAATTTGTTATAGTGAACTGAAGTGTTGTCACATGTATCCAAACCCACTTTAGTGTACAAAGAATTCCCATAAAGATTTGTTTCTAGAGAGTTTTCTTGCAACTCTGGTAATACAAAGTGAAAAGTTGGCACCTTGCAAAGCCGCATTGAGTATCAATACCCTTTTTGTACTTTAATGCACTGTCTGTCTGTCTGTTTTACATTCTTAGTGGCACTTTCTACCTGTTTAATGTCCTTTGGTCATTTTGTACTCGTTAATACTTTCTGCCTGTTTTATATCTTTAGATACTTTCTTCCAGTGTTATACCATGCCCACTTTTTGCATGTTATGGCACTTCCTGTAAGGGTTCATGCCCTTTCTGAAATGACACAAAGTGGTGAAAATGGAATGATACTCAGTTACGCACCATAACCATTTCAGCTCACCTTCGAACACATGTGATCACCCTTTGTCTGTTGCCTCTTTGTCTGTCCACACATGCCTTGTTCAAACTCAAAAGGTCACATTTGACAGCCAATTTTCATGAAAATTGGTAAGAATGTTTTGTTGACGTCTGTTGTCTGTTTGTCGACGTCTGTTATCTGTCCACACTTACTTTGTGAGCACTCTAGAGGCCACAATTATTACCCAATATTCATGAAAATTGATCATAATGTACGTTTAAAGAAATCTTGGCTGATCTCGAAAATGATCACATGGGGTCAAAAACTAGCTCACCAAGTCAAATCATAGAAATACCTTGGGAACACTAGATCGAAGCCACCTTTTGTACTTTATCATCATGAAAATTGGTCAAGATGATTCTGCTGTTGAATAGCTTTTTACTTGCATAAGATATATAGCGGATTGTCAGCTGTGAAAATGGGTCAAAAACTAGGTCACCAGATCAAATTAAAACCGTCGGTCCTCATGTGAGCAATATAGGGCAATCTTGGGCCTATTGTATAGCCAATCATCATGTTAAATGGTCAGAATGTAAGTTTTGTCACGGTCAAACAGAATGATATGATATAGTTTATTGATGAATTTCGGTCATATTGGGTCATAAGTAGGTCATTTTCTCAGATGAGCTATATCATCGAATAATAATGGACTTTGATTCTCTCCACTGACTTTTCTGTCATGATGTCCACCTTGCTGCCATTCTAGACGCACAGTAGCTGACCAGTTATGTGGTCATTGTAGCCTACTACATTTGAATATTACATTTTATGAGGACCCGTGTAAGTAGTGGAGCGACAGTTTTAAAAGTCTGCTCCTGTATCTCTTGAACCTACATTCTTCCTGCTGGTTTTGTAATTGTTATTCTATAAACTAATTAACTGTATCCATATCAATAAATGTTCAACCGGACGATATCTGATTTTGTTTGCTAAATATTTCTACGGTAGCACGTGTCAAATCTGACAGGTAAACTTTAACAACGAACTCTTAAAACAATATGTCAATTTTATCTCTCTTATTTAATGTAAAAACGTACTATAAGATTATCACATTGATACACGTTTCTCACGTCTCGGTGAAAGGTTATAACAGTTAAGATGTCAACATCCATTGATAGTAAGTTAGTCAGTAGAAAGCTATTTGTGACGATCGTTGTATCGTGGACATTCAATTAATTTACATATAACCTGATACCGGCGGACTGTATTGTTACCATTGATAAATTAATTAAGATTTCTCCAAAATAATTTCAAAGTGGCTTACACCCATCCCATTAATGATTAATCACGTACGGACATGGAAACTTTTGTTTCTGCTGCATCAATTGATTGATCACGCGGACTCTTGTTACAGCGTTAATGAACTATACTCAGTATCATATATATGCCAGGAAAGGACTACTAAAAGGAAACTGTAATGTAAAATAACGTCATATGTATATTGCCTCGTGCATTTTATCTATAAGTAGTATAATGGAATAAAAAAAATAACATACTTATAACAATAAGGAAGGACAATGCGGACGTTTTAGATTTGATATAACTTCAGAAGAAAATGCGTAAAAAGGAATGAACCGTACCAACAATGAAAAGGTGTAGTATAAACAGTGGATTTTAGAGTACTTTCTTTTGATTTGTATTTCAACAAATTTCTCTGGCACTCAAGCACGGCACCTGTAAATTGGCCGAATCTAATCAGGGGGAAAAACAGCAGCCAGTAAATTTCATGAGCTAAAAGTTTGTATATAAATCAGTGGTGAACCGTTTCTAGGAGGTTACGTTGTGTATGTTTCCGTCAGCTGTTTCTATGGAAAAGTAAACTAATTTTGAACTGGTTGGTCCGTTAATAATAAAAGTAAATGGAATGGATCTGTTCCTGGGTGAGTAGAAATATTTACTTTTTATTTTACCGGTCTTTTATGCTAGGTCATGCTATATTGATTTGTTTGGTTTTTGGTCTCCGACTCAACATGGCAGTAGGCTGTACTTTGTACAGTTGTATATTGCTAGCGATTGTCTTGAATGAAGGACATAAGTTGTATTAATATCTTCTCTCGCTATAAAATGGAAAAACAGATTGTTCTTTTTATCGACTTTGAGTGTTCTGTTACAGGAGAGTTACCACGGGAGATGACACCGACTCATAGAGACCATATAATAGCTTTTAATAACGCGAAACCTCGATATAGAAATGTCAATAATTTATCCGAGTTTGAGACACGTGCTAATACTACACAGTCTCTCCTCGATCCCCATTTCGTTGGAACTGAAAATACTTCACATTCAATTTTTAAGTAGAAAACTTTTCTACAAACTAATTTGTGTAGCCTTTCATTGCGATTACTGGTGGAGCTCACCTGGAGGGATAGATAATACCAGTTAAGAAAGTAATAAAGTAACAATTTTTCTTAAATCATTGAAAAAACGCACCTGGCTAGACATCCTGTGGATACGAGTTGTACGAAACTCAGTCCTGGATGTTGTTATTACGTAACTAAAAACTTTTCTAAACAAAAATCTATTTTAGAGTGATACTTTATCTATTGTTGGATACGTTTTAAAAGTTACAGCAGGTAGTGTATTTGTTATATTATCATCCAATATGTGAAAATCCAACTATTATTGTAGAAGTAAATCCATAAAAGTCGCCCATGGGAATATTTTTTTTCTTTGTATGTGACGTCAACGGTTTCATTATAATAAAGATTAAATTGCCTATAAATCTGAATTTTATTAAAGAGCTAGAGTTTGGGACCTAAAGCGCTTGTCAAAGTATACCTAAATTGTATTTGAGGGTTAGTATCTACATTTCTCTATTACCGGATGGATTGGATCCTTCAGTTATCTTAAGTAAACCATATTAGTTTGAATAAAATAAAAGTTACTCGTCTGTTCTGGGGAGGCCTGAGAAAAGGTGAACGCTAGTGATCACAGCACCTTGCGTGTTGGCAATTGTATGTTGTACTTGTACTGATGTACAATGTAGCGCCTTGAATGCAGACCGATGTGTTTCGCATGAACCTCTAGTACTCCCGGGATCTTAACTTTCATACTACCACTGTATACCCGTATGCTGAAAAAGAAAAGGAGGTGTCATCATGGTATCAAGACAAACTGGTTTTGTTACCTTATTAAAATAAGGATGACGCTATAATAAGATCAAACTGTTAGCTTGGTACTTCGACAAGTAAAAATACAAAAAAAGCCGGAAAACTGGAATAATCCACATCGAGCCTAAGATTTTGTAGCGCCTTAATGGACCGATGGTTTTCGCATTGAGTGTCAAGACTAAAGGGATCTAATCCGAGACGCTCCATGTATATATGATGGAAGAGGAGTCTCAGTGGCTTACGAAATAGCTGCCCCTATAAATGGATACGCTATAATAAACGAAGTATTTACTCCGGCTGGTACGATATTCTGGCATAATACACAGAAGTTTAACTAATGGCCCTTTGGATGGATTACATGAACTGAGGCTAAGGTCCAGGTGCTGTATTAGACCGGATCAGTGGTAAAAGCAGCAGCTATTTGGTAATCCCAAGAACTCAGGACGTTCGTTCCGGTAACCCACTAATTTAACTTATGTACTGATGCTAGACCTAAACTGGGGTCGATGGTCATATGAATTATTCGGTACCAACGATAAAACTCTTAAGTACATACATAAACAAACCCTGCTTTTGCTTTTCATCTTAGAACTTTCACCACCCACACGTATGATTTAAATTGACTGTAAAAAACTGAAATTCATCATGAAATCATATAAACTCTGCATGAAAATCTCATTAGAAAAAATAGCTAAAAGAGAGCGTAGAAAGATTTAGAACAAAGATCATTGTGTGATATAAGTTCTGATAATGTCAAATACGTGCACACACCTTTGTAGATTTTTATTTGAGTGAAAACAATTATCGCTGTATCTTTGAAAGCCAAGACAAACGTGCGCAATAGAATGATATCAGTATTTATACAACACGAGCATCCTGGTAAGTGCGGAGTTCACAAATCTTCTACGCTGTCATCTCCCCTCCTCTACTTCAAACATCTCTACCTCCATTAAGAAATCAAACTTAATTTCAGATATACATTATATCTTTTTATATTTTTCTCTTCTATTCTTTAACATTTTTTAATATAATGTCATTATAACAATCTATATTTTTGAAATGGAAAAGTATTTGAAAATGAAATAGTAAGTTACAAACTCATAATTGTTACAAAGCAGGCATTATGTATCGCACCCCAGTACCGATTTCTGCAATAAGCTATAATTGTGACTGGATGTTAACAGTCACTTCATTATTAGTATTTTTTTTGTGTTTGGTAAAATAAGAAAAACATATAAAAGGTATATAAAACGCAAACAAATATTTATATAAAAACTTTATTTTTATTCAACAGGTGTGACAGTGGTGACTGATAGCGATGCCCAGTACAGATGGTAGAACATTCTAACTGATAACTGAACTGGTGTATATGTTATGCTATGCCTCTAAGTGACGCAGACTGCGCGGCAACGTACAAGGTTCTGATTCTAGGAGACGCTTCCGTCGGCAAAACTGCGTTACTGAGGAGCTTGACCGGTCGAGAGTTCCAGGATAAACTCCTTCCTACTATCGGTAATATGATAATATAGTGGGTCTTATCCTGATTTGGACAGGGCCGGACCTAACGTCTATTAAACCTTGATTGTTATATATAAAATGACTTCATAACAGTGTTGTAACGTGCCTTAAGTCCAAAACTATACATTTGAAAGCCGAAATTTCAAATATTTCATACATGTAGTATATACCAACAACAGTAGGTGTCAATCATCAATATTAAGAGTTAAATTTCTCGGCGGCACATACATGTAGTATTAAAATGTTTGCTTAGTAGACATTTCTGCTTTGAAATAAAGAGTCCAAAATTAAGACATGTTCAATATATATTCACGTGTAGCACAGCGGCTAATACTGTTATATGCATAGATCTACTAGCATCTTAAGTCGACTGTCCTTTCTTATGGAACTTCTTTTAAGTTTTTCAACATTTTTTCATTTTATTGGTTTATATTCGAAATGAAGACATCTAGCTACAAGTAATACAAGAGTGATAAGAGAGAACATGTTCCAAACGTTGAAACAATATCTTACTTACTGTACTTCAGCCTCAGACTTTGTGAGAAGAAAGTTTGAAGTGGATGGCGCTCTTGTAGAACTACAAATATGGTAAGATGGACATGATGGATAGAAAATATATGGTTTGAAAGTTTGTTGTTGTCAACTATTAATACATTAGAAATTCTCTTTTTAAAAAGTATTTGTTTCATATATAGTATGCGATTTTCTTCATTGGGAGCAAGGTGCGATTTTCATGATTAATGGATGGCATCTTCTGTAACACTTTTAGAAGACTTTTAACAAACATATGGCTTGGCTAGCGATGATTTTCCATTTGCGTATACAATCATGGTTTATCGTGTGTTTGAATACACAATGTCGTAGAGTATCTAAATATTTACAAAAACTCTGATTATTGTTTAATAAGAATTTCTCAATACATGCGAACACCAGGTTGCCAGTGTTGAACAGGAATACAGTGCATCTCAAGAGATGTTTCTTAAACTCTCGCAAAGTACCCCTGTGGTTGGGAGTTAAAGCGTATAGGTAGATTGTGGAGCAAATTCATCCTTCAGTTTTAAATAGTCACTATAACTTTTTCTAGTGAGATACCACCATAGTCAACTATAACCATTAATCTATGACAAAGGGCCATTGCGGTGGTATTGAATCACAACAGTGATGTCCCTAGTAGGAGTTGCGGCTCTTGTAAAAAGCTGGTACGGATAACTCTTGTACCTTGAAACATTACGGAAGTTCTAGAGTTTCATCACTATGCTCATAGTATTACTTGGCAAAACCATACATCATCATGAATTCATGTTTTTTTCAAAACCATACATCATGAATTTTTTTTTCAAAACCATACAATCATCATGAATTCATTCTTTTCAAAACCGTACAAACATCATATTTTTTTTTCAAAACCATACATCACGAATTCATTTTTTTCAAAACCATATATTATCATGAATTCATTTTTTTTTTCAAAAGCAAACATCATGAATTCATTTTTTTCCTACAGGGACACAGCAGGTCAGGAAAGATTTCATTCGGTCAACAGATGGCAGTACCGCGGGGTCAAGGGCGTTGTCATGGTATATGATGTCACTGATAAGACAACATTTACGCATCTCTCTTACTGGATGCGTAGCGTGAACGATGTAAGTGACCGTTTCTGTTTTATTCTTGATTTTAAGAAAATCCTGACTAACCCAAACATTTTGCAAGGTGCAAATTACCCAAATATACCGTGACTTGTAGGTGACTTGTAGTATATATTATTCCAGTATCGCTATTGTTTTGACATTTCGTATAGAAACAGAATATCATATGTTGTTTCTTTTCGGCGCAGCTTGCTTTTGGCCGGAAGTTGGTAACTTTTCAATTGCCAATGAAAGGGCAAGTAGAATGTATAACATTTTTTTTATTTTTTTGCCAAACTAATGTTAACTATAAGTGTACAGTAATTGTGCTTTCTCGACCAGGGAATAAAGGTCAATATTTCGAGTAAGATATTTGATAAGAAAAACCAAGGATTAAGTTTGTTTTCCTGATGCACGTACATATCATGGTACGGAATTACCTGTAATCAAAATTGTGGAGAAAATAAAGCGGACAGTCAGTCACAGTCGGGAGAGCATTCGTCCTTGCATCTCTGTGGGCGAAGGACCGTGAGATCGCGTCCCATTCAGGGTGCGCATTTTTTCTCACTCTGTGACATTTGGCGCCATCTGACTGCATAAAACTTGACTGGATTTTGTACTATAAAATATAGCTACCAATCGCTTTCATATACTGAAAATTGCGCCGAAAATCTTTCTTAAAGTTTGTTCTTGTGAAAGTGATATATAGGGATATATTACCCGAAACGTTTTAGCGTGGGAGACAAAGACGGGGTATGTATATTACCGGCCTGTCAGTTAATATCAATTTCTGTTTACGGATCATTGGCCAATCCAACGGCTGGAATTTTATGGAAGGGTTATAAAGACAAATTTCAATATGCACTACACAGTCTGCGTAGATTTTATATAAAACACTTTGCAATAGGCGCTTTACTTACATTACAGGATATTTCTCAGACACACAACAAATATGAGGTTGTTCCAATTGTGTTACTAGGTAACAAGTGTGATCTTCAGAAAGAAAGGAAGGTTGCAACAAAGGAAGGCATGAAGGTGTAAATTTCAATACTGTAATAAACAAAATTAAGGTCAGCTCTTTTAGGTATTATCTATCGTGCAGTGGCAGGTTTGTAGGTTCCGAGGCTCGATCCCCATTAGAGTCTTCTCTTTCTGTTTGAGTAGTGCGTCTCAGAGACTCGAGCGTTTAATCTAATTGTAAGAAATTGTTTTGCAATCAAGACTCGTCTTATACACATGATGGTTTTTCCGTTTCGTTAAAGTATTCTGAAAGAACGAGAGAACATTCCTGCCTAAATTTATCAAACACAATAAAAGAGTGTGCTTTTTTTAATTAAGATTTTCCACCAAGTTAGTCTCGCTATTACCGTGCATATGTAACCATACCATCCGTAAGAAGAAGTAAAATCTATTACAGTTAGCTGATAAGGAGCTGGCGTCTGATTTCTATGAAACAAGTGCAAAAACGGGTAAAAATGTGTTCGACGCATTCCGGAAGTTGGCTTACTGCGTCACCGAGATTTGCAACCCTGATGTGGTAAATACATTTGTTTCGTAGTTTTTTTATTAGTACTTTTTTGTTTGATATAAATATGCACAAATTAAGACACAAAGCACATGCCTGATCTGTTCTGAAACCATTCAAGATTGCGTTGCCCTCAGGTACAGTCTTGCCCCTTGAGTCTGTAAAAATACCCCGTCTTGACAAAGGCTGATTAGTAAATTAATGTGTCGTTCTGACCACTTGTTTTGTACGCGTTTGACCTTACAAGTTAAAATGTGTTTCTTTTCATTTAGATGAAGAGCTACTACCCGAATATGATTAGGGAACAGCCGTCTTTGTTAGTTACTGGGACGGAGTCCAGAATTTATCCTACAGTGCGGGCAAACATGACCACTAACACTGTGACAATTGAATGGGCAAAACCAAAACAAAGTACAGCTCTAAAGTCTATGAAGGAAGTTAAAAGAAAGAAACGTTCTAAAGGGAAATCGAAACTAAAGTTCCGAATGGAATGTTGTTGCTTTTCATGAAAAACTGTTAAAAGTCAATCTGGCAATATTTATAAAATGAAGAAACGTTTGACGGTAATAATTTCCCGCTCTGTCGATTTCTTTCTTCCAAAAAAGAGAGAAACACAATAAGCCTTCCATTGCACGAAAAAGAAGAAACGGATGTTATTGTTAATATATGAATGTTGCAAAACATGTTCTACTGGTATTGAAAGAGTAACGCTGAACTTTAGTTGCAGATAAAGCAGTGCTCGTGTTAACTATTAATTAGCGACACTCTAGATTGCTGCAAACCAAAGGATACTGAATCATACTATTGCCATTGTTCATATTTTCACATCATATGGCACAACTTTTCACCGCACCAAGACGACGTGTCCCGTACAAGACTCGCGGTCCTACCTTAAAGGTCAAGGTCACACTGTGTTTTTAAAGGTAAAAAATGTATGCACACATCTGTGTATGGACTGTAACTTTGTCATGCTTGAATGGATTTTCAAATCATGTGCTGCAAATGTTCAACACATCAAGACGATATGTCGCATGAAAAACCCACGACCCGACCTTAAAGGTCACACTTAGAGTTAAAAAGTTATAGAAACCGGTATATATGCACACATTTGCGCCTGGAAATTTGTAATTCTTTCACGCATTGCAGGATTTAGAAATAACTTGGCACAAATGTTCATCACATCAAGACGATGTGTCGCGTGCAAAACCTTAGACCCGACCACAGAGGTCAATGTCACACTGAAAGTTTAAAGGTAAAGGAATAATGTATACATGGTTACTCTGTCATGCATTGAACTTTTAAAGATTTTAAAATTACACGGCACAATTGTTGAGCACATGGAGATGTTGTGCAAGTACCATGTCCACAACTTGAAGATCATTGTTACAGACTGTTGGATACCACTTATGGGACATTCTTCATTTACGAGGAACATCTCTTGTTTTGGATGATTACAGTTTTCTAGTTTTAATAAGTCAACAGAATTTTGTTTAACTATTTACTGACAAATGTTTTGTTTTGTTGGTATTGTGCGACAATATTTACCTGGCACTCATTAATCTTCGCAAATATCTTCGGTTATGTTCGGGTGTGTTTTCGTTGTTTCAATTGATAACCATATCGAACAAATACATTTCACCGACTGAAGTTCACACCGCAGAGACAGGATTGGTACGAGGCCTTACTTGTATAATTTTGGGAATCCTGGACATATAAATTTTTTTAGGAATGGCTATTTCTATTTAGTATGTGAGATGACCATTTTGCTTATATATTCGTGATTGTTGGTAAACTTTGCTTTGTTTTCTGTGTTTTATTTTTTATGTACTTATACTTACATTGATATTCATGGCATTTTCTTCGAAGTTGTTCGATATATTAGCCGAGCTATTTTACTTTAGACTCATCTGTTTTTCAAGATGATACGTTTTTGAGTTCAAATACCAATTATGCAGGACGAAGGAAAAAGAATTCTTCAAATAGTCATTAAAAAATCTTGAACCGGAACAAACTACTGAATCGTTTAATGAAACGATGATTAAAAAGGTACTTTTCAAAATTCATTCAAACTGGAACCTGCATACGCTGGATTGTATCAAATCCGTATCCACTACACAGCGGAAGCGTATCTGGTACAACGAAATTGATTTTCAGCTTTTATATTATATCCGAAGATTACCGACCACCGACCACATACAAAATGTTTTGTTTTCCAGTTGGCGCATAATAAGTTACTTTAGATGAACTTTGACTATTTTATTATTACAGCTCTCTAGGTCATCATAATTTTGTTTTACTGTTTACTTACAAAAGTTTTGATTATTTTGGCAAACAAGATTGATCTATTGTTGAATATATTAAAATGTCTTACTAGTATAGTTTGTTGTCTTCTCTTAATTGTCTTGTCTTGTCTTGTTTTATCTTGAATTATATTTTCTTGTCTTGTCAGCTTTTAAAAATGTTATTGGTTATTATTAACAAACCATTTTAATAAAAAAACTTAGCAATAGGGTTTAGTGGTATCAAAATAATTCTTTTTAGTTAACTTTTATACAATGAAAGGGCATTTATACTGAAAAAAAAAACAGTTCAAGGGAGGTAAATCCATCTGCATTTGTAATGACTGTAATCTGCATTATGACCCATGGATATAATGATAATAATTATACATGTAGGCTTTATTTTGAGAGACTATACGTGGACCTTTATCGCTGTGGAGTGAACCCTAACACCAAGAAAGAAGGAGAAATATCATTGATTGTTCAATAAAGCTAGAGGATAGAATCTATCGAACTTTGAAAGTATTGAAAATAAAAAGTTGTAGACGCTGATTATATTGCAGAAAACATGAAAGAACGAGAAAAATAAATTAATGTTGTTTCTATTTTAAGAAATAAAATTACTAAATCATTGGAAGAAAGCACGAAAGGTAATCTGGTACCGGATAGTCAAAATGCTAAATTAGAAGGAGATACACAGAATGTTGCACGCGAATAGGCTACCTTCACAGAAGAGCAGCGAACATGTGGCGTTTAGCCAGAGATCTTATAAATACATAGAACCAGGGGGTGTCTCTGGAACGGGACACCTGTACTATCCCCCGAAAACCTAAATGGATTATCCGATATCAACGATAAATCTCTTAAATACATTTGCAATAATATAACGGGCAACAAGTAACAACTGTCAGTCTTTAATGAATTGTGTATAACTACTTTAAAAATGTAAAACATGGATACGAAGTAACGTGCATAGATATGCATCACTATTTAGAGAAAGATACAAAGTCATGTAATAATTTAAAATATAAACATTGGCGAACAATATTTCATCTGATCTATGTGAAACGGTACACGTAAATAAAAAATGGTTGTATTCACAAGAACATCACTTAATACCATGTACAGCATTTTTGACTACGAACAGACTGTATAAAACCTACGCCTCTCTTATGGAACCTAATTGTTGTCGCATTTTACCATATAACCAGCTATATATATGACAGCTCACGTTAACGTACAAGCTTTACTGTAGCCCCTTCACAAGGCATCCCTTTTTTAAATTTTGGACTCATTACAAAATTTTAATTTTTATACTACATTTGTATTAGTACAAAAGCTGTCTCATTTTTTTGAATATCATAATTATCTCCACGTCGAAATGTTTGCGTAACAGTTCTGTGAGATTGGCGTCTTCTCACATTGAATGTCAGATATTGTAACATTTATATTGTGTTTTGCACTTTCATATGCTTGAGAAATACGTAAATGAAATACTGCTATCTAACGTCCCTGAACTCTTCATACTTTCTAAGAGTACAACATGTACCTTCTCTTTGGATTAGTATGAGAGCATCCAGTAATGGCTGCCGTTGCAGTGTTCTTGAGTAGAAGGAGCAGTTTGTTTTGTCTTTTTTCATAGCTCGATTTCATCAGATATTCAAACCCGGGTCTTGTGTAAGGTACGACGTTTGCACACACGACTACCACAACAACCTGCAAAATTGAATTCAGCTGCTGAAGCTGAAATGTTATCGTATCTGTGTAAAATGTCAATTCTCATAAAGATAAGGCCCTGTCGAGCAAATAAAATCAATATACACTTGTTGACTTGATATTAAACATGTGATGTCATTGTACATGTTATAAAGATCGCTTTGTTCTTACATTGCTGTTATTTTAATTACCATGTAGCTAACTGCTAAATGCATAAGCCCTAAGAAATACTGCATTCTGTTCTAAACTGGAGACAACAGGTCTAGTTTTGTTGTCGTTTATATGACGAAAATGTGACTAAATAATCATAATTGTTTATATAATCATTGCATTTAATTGAGATTCACTTTCCTCGACGCCCGAAAATAAAACAACAGGGCCAACATGTCCCTACATCGCTCACCTTAGACCTACTTATTACCCAATGAGACCAAAATTCAAACCTAAACTATATTATCATAAACACAAACATTCGGTTTTACCGAACGAGTAGACAAGACAAACAATTTGATTAATTTACACGATAACTGGCTATAAAATGTGATTTCCGGTGAAAACTACATACTTGTACTCCATTGTTTACACAACGTAATTCTATGATTTGACCCTGTGATCTAGTTTTTCACCCCCAGATAACTCAAATGCAAACTCAACCGAAATTTAATCAAAACAATCATACTGAGGAAGTTTAATGAAGATCCAATAAGAAATGCAACCTCTATTGTATACACAAGGTTTTTCTATGAATTAACCCTGTGTCCTAGTTATTGACCCCATGTCATATATTCAATATACTCAAACTCGATCCAGATTGCATCAAGATAATCATTCTGACCAAGTTTTATAAAGATCCAATCAAAAATGAAACATATATTGCATACACAATGTTTTTCTATGATTCACTCTTGTTACCTAGTTTTTGACTCCAGGTGACCCATATTCGAACACACCCTAGATTTTATAAAGGCAGTCATTTTGTCCCATTTTCATGAAGATCCAATGAAAAATGCAGTCTCTACTGCATACACAAGGTTAGGTGTGGACAGACGGACAACAGTCGGACGGCAGACAGACGACAGCGGTCACCTGGCGATCACAATAGCTAATCTTTAGCATTTCGTGCTCAGGTGAGCTACAAAAGAAACATACATAAGGTTGTAACCAAACTAGTCTGCACATTATGTAAATGTATAGTATATTTTTGTTTGCACTTACAGTTTTGATTATTGACAACGAGTAAATATGTTTTATTCTTATGCCATGGGGTATACAACAAAGCAAAAAGCTGACTATAGAGCGTTTTCTTAATCAATTTAGATCAAAATAGTCTAAAATACGCTTCATGGTCTGGTGCCCTCCTCGTTCTCATGAATTCTACGTGTAAAAACGAAGCCTTAAAATAAAACCGAAAATTTTAATTCATAAGAGATATATAAACAGTACTCCTTGACCATATCGTCATAAAACTAGTTTGAGGTATTTGTACATAACGTGTAAACCTGATTGTAGGGTGACACTGAACTAAATAGCTCATTCAAATATGGGTAGGTGAAACAGTCACTGCAAATGTACTTCAAATGAATACTTTCCAGCTTATATGTATTATGTAGAAAATCTAAGTGTGCATATCATTTATAAAATGAATGATTGCTTCTACAATGGCAGCCAAAGTATACTTTTCTTATACTGATATGTTCTTTAGCAGATTATTTGCATATCTACTTTTAAAAAGACCCCTTCATTCAGAAATCGTTTTCATCTCCGGTGGTATCGGTGAATTCAACTTTTCTATTTGCAGCAATGCTGTACCTTTTGCTGATGAAATGGAGTCCAGCCAGGACGCAGCTGGTGGTAGAATAATACTAGATTTAGCATATGCATCTTCTCTTGGGATTAAGAAAGCCAGCCAGAGATGTTCTGGTTCTTTTTGTTCATTAATGTATTATTCTTTGTATTGGCACACTCCCGAAACCCTTACAAGGTATATACCAATCCATATGATAGTTGTAAATTTGTTGCCTGTCCTATTAAAGATCATGTCGACTATTTATTGTCTTGCATGGCGTTATAAGTGTTTATTCGTGTATGACATAGGTAAAACGAAAGCATTTCAGATACTTTTGAAATATGCAGAGAAACTTGGTGAACTTTCTAGTCTTGGTTGTGAATCATATTCATTTTCTGTGTTTATGTCTGCTGACATAGCTTTTATTGGGTACTTTAATAGATCAGCACAATTCTTTCTGTAGATGTATTGTTCTTGAAAAGAAAAGGGTCAATCCAAGAAAACTTCATCCAACCAACGACAATTTTATGTTACATTTAATTTGCTGTACGCTTCAGTTTGTAATTTTGATAAATGCAGCACAAACAAAACTCCCTCTGCCTTACTCGATAGATTTTGGCTACGACGTTGACGAAGATGCTGATCGCTTGGTCTCAAAGTTGATGTTACAGCACAACAACTTTTAAGTGACCTAGTTTGTGTATGTAGTGATCTGCGCTGTGATTAATGCATTTGCACAAAAAATGAACAACCTTGTACAGAAGCCTGTATGTGTTATGACTATATTGAAAGAACAGATACTTGCCAAAACTTGTTTACGATGTTAGCTTTTGCTGGAATCAGAGATTGCTAGACTTTTGACTTACTTTTCCTTTAGGTCTTCTAGTCTAATGTGTTTGCCCTTCACTATATTTTATTCTGTTTAGATCACATAGTATTACTATTGAAATTGAACACACGTGTGACTTGTTTATTATAGACTAAGGTCACTAAGATAATAACTTTTTTAGTCTCAAAGTTTTTCTGTTCATTGTTTTGAAAAGTATAATGCAGAGTTTTTTCTTCTTCTTTTATCTAAATACATTTGCTGCCTGTCTAACAACACACCATTATTTAAAGCTTATGGAAGATGATTTCAGGCAAACTTCGTGTTATCATGAAAAGAGCAATCGTACTTTCTTCTGATGTTGAAATATTTATACTTTAAAGAGAAGTATGATGCGTTAATTTTTCTCTTGTAGAAAGTTGAAAAAAAAAATCAAGCTTTCATGTGCTGAAATTTATAGTCTAAAAATCATTGATCGCCAACACTGACGTTAATTAAGTTATATAACCTGATAACCATTTTGGTAATACAGCATTGCTTGTAGCAATTCCTGTCCTGGTTCATCATTTTTATACATTTTGTATAAATTACTAAATGTATGTCACTTAACATATTAGTAAATTCATGTGAAATTTAACATGATTTCCCCCATACCAAAATGTCTTTCAAGCTTCCCCATTGATAACCGAATTACTCTTCGAATCTTCATTAATGTTATTCGTTTCATCCAGTTGTTACATGACAATTACAAAATCAAGTCCAAGGGCATATATTGTTGTACTGATGCCATATCGGTGGTGTTCTAGTATTTTCAGGAAACTATAACAAATCTTTGAGAATGTATTGTTTGTCTTTGAAATAAGAGGGTAGGTCAATAACAATTCATTTTTATCTCAAAAATCATATTAAAAATGGATCCATTATGATTCGCATTCTTTTACATAATGAATCATTCAATGTGTCATCCAGCATTGCAGTTGTGTTTCCAAAGAAGAATATTTTTTAGTTATGTGGAAAAGTTACAGCAAGGGTTTAAGTTTTTGCAATTGTTGTATGTCTGACAAAGATGGCCAAAGTTCTTTGAGATGAGACTTTATTTAAAAGAACTTGTTAAATGAAGTGTTTAAAGAAATCCCCTGGCAAAAGTGCATTTTTGACTTGTTTATTTAGATATTTTTTAACTTGTTATTTCCGAAAGCACACATCCAACAGGTGGAGTTTAAGTATTCGGTTTATATACTGAAATTGTTGTACACACGGTTGTGTTTGATATCGAAATTGGAAAATAATGAGAACCAGCTGTTTTCTTTTATGCTATAGGTTCTGGTGTAGTGTGCACTGAATGATTCATGCTCGGTCACAATTTATCATTTCTAAACAGGTTAATGCGTCTTTTTTAAGTTATTAAATTATCGGTTTTCAGATTCTCTACCCAATATTTCAAGTGCTTTTTTAGTTGATCTAACTAATTCACAATATATGAAATCGCTTTGTGTAGTTTTCTAATTATTTGAAATGTTTTTACTGAATTTCAGGTGGACCCTTTGTATTGCATTTCAATTTATAAAACCCCATACTAAGAATTGTACTAAATGAATTAATCAAATGCTTCCAGTCTATGTAATATCTACAAATATCTATAATTCAATACACATACTATTAACGTATTCTAGAACTACA